>JBBYHL010019779.1:0-106430 GCA_038381835.1 Adansonia madagascariensis
TTCTTTTTGAAGTTTGGCACTACAATCATGTTTTGCTAATTGGGATACACAATATTGGTGCTTTGATCCAAGAAAAGCTTTTCCCTCCATCATTTCCCTTAGAATCAAAGTTCACCCGTCAAATGAGACAAACTTTGATTCTTGTAATAATATTCATTTTTTTATGATTGGGCACCACAATCATGTTCTCCTCATTGGGATACATGATATTGATGCTTTCGTTTGGCAAGAAAAGTTTTTCTTCCAATATTTTTCGTAGAATTAAAGTTTGTCCGTCAAATAAGGTAATCTTAGATTCTCGTAATAATCTCTATTTTTTAATTCGCTCTACAATCATGTTCTCCTCTTTGGCTACACGATCTTCGTGCTTTGGTTTGGCAATAACAGTTTTTTTTCCATTATTTTTCTTATAATCAAAGTTCATCCGTTAAATATGACAAACTCAGAATTCTTATAATAATATTCATTTTTTTATGATTAAGCACCATAATCATGTTCTTCTCATTAGGATGCATGACACTTATGCTTTGGTTTGGCATAAAAAATATTTATTTTTGCATTTTCCATAAAATCAAAATTCATCCATTAGATAAGGCAAACTTGGATTCTCATAATAATCTCTATTTTTTTATGATTCGGCACTACAATCATGTTCTCCTCATTGGGATACACGATATTGGTTCTTTGGTTTGGCAAGAAAAGCTTTTTCTCCTCTATTTTCCTTGCAATCAAAGTTCATCCATCAAATGAGACAAACTTGGATTCTCATAATAATCTTCATTCTTTTTAAAGTTTGGCACTACAATCATTTTCTGCTCATTGGGATACACCATATTGGTGCTTTGATTTTGCAAGAAAAGATTTTTCTCTACCATTTTCCTTATAATCAACGTTCATCCGTCAAGTGAGACAAACTTAGATGCTCATAATAATCTTCATTCTTTTGTGATTGGGCACCACAATCAAGTTTTTGTTATTGGGATACTTGATACTAACACTTTGGTTTGGCAAGAAAAGTTTTTCTTTCTACATTTTCCATAGAATCAAAGTTTGTCCACCAAATGAGATAAACTTGGATTCTTAAAACAATCTCCCTTTTTTTTGGAATCGGCATGACAATCATGTTCTCCTAATTGAGATACATGATATTGGTGCTTTGGCCTTCTAAGAAGAGCTTTTCCCTCTACCATGTTCCTTAGAGTCAAAAGTCTGTCCGTGAATTAAGACGAATGATGATTCTCATAATAATCTCAAATCTTTTTATGATTGGGCACTACAATCATGTTCTACTCATTGGGGTACACAATATTGGTGCTTTGATGTTCTAAGAAAAGCTTTTCTTTCTACTATTTTCCTTGTAATAAAAGTTCATCCATCAAGTGAGACAAAATGGATTCCAGTAAAAATCTTCATTCTTTTGTGACTGGGCACCACAATCATGTTTTCTATATTGGGATACTTGATATTGATGCTTTGGTTTGGCAAGAAAAGCTTTTATTTCCACCATTTTCCCTAGAATCAAAGTTCATCTATCAAACAAGATAAACTTGGATTCTCCTAATAATCTTTATTTCTTTTTTGTTATTGGGTATTGCAATCAAGTTCTCCTCTTTGGCTATAAGATCTTCATGCTTTGGTTTGGCAATAAAAGCTTTTCTCTCCACCATTTTCCTTATAATCAAAGCTTATCCCTCAAATAAGATAAACTTGGATTCTTATGATAATATTCATTTTTATGTGATAGGGCACCATAATCATGTTCTCTTCATTGGGATAAATGACACCGATGCTTTGGTTTGGCAAGAAAAGCATTTCTTTCCATATTTTCCATAAAATCAAGTCCATTCATCAGTCAAGACAAACTTAGATTCTTATAATAATCTCCATTTTTTTTGTGATTCAGTACTACAATCATGTTCTCCTCATTGGGACACACGATATCAGTGCTTTGGTTTGGCAAGATAAGCGTTCTCTCCCTCATTTTCCTTATAATCAAAGTTCATCTATCTAATGAGACAAACTTGCATTCTTATAATAATCTTCATTCTTTTTGAAGTTTTGCACTATAATCATGTCTCCTTATTTGGATACATGATATTGATGCTTTCGTTTGGTAGGAAAAGCATTCATTTCCACCATTTTTCTTAGAATCAAAGTTCATCCGTCAAGTGAAACAAACTTGGATTTTGTAGTAATATTTATTCCTTTGTGATTGGGCACCACAATCATGTTTTCCTTATTGGAATACATGATATTGATGCTTTGGTTTGGCAAGAAAAGCTTTTCTTTCCACATTTTCTATAGAATCAAAGTTTGTTTGTCAAAGAAGGTAATCTTGGATTATCGTAATAATCTCTATTTTTTTAATTTGCACTACGATCATGTTCTTCTCTTTTGCTACACGATCTTCATGCCTTAGTTTGGCAATAAAAGCTTTTCTCTCCATCATTTTCCTTAAAATCAAAGTTAATCCACCAAATGAGACAAACTTGGATTCTCATTATAATATTCATTTTTTTGTGATTAAGCACCATAATCATGTTCTCCTCGTTGGGATACATGACCCTGATGCTTTGGTTTAGTATGAAAAGCATTTCTTTCCACATTTTCCATAAAATCAAGGTTTATCTATTAGACGAGACAAACTTGGATTCTCATAATAATCTTTATTTTTTTATTCAGTATTACAATCATGTTTTTTCTATTAGGATACACGGTATTGGTGCTTTAGTCTGGCAAGAAAAGCTTTCTCTCCCTCATTTTCCTTACAATCAAAGTTTATCCATCAAATAAGATAAACTTTGATTGTCATAATAATTTTCATTCTTTTTTAAGTTTGGCACTATAATCATGTTCCAGTCATTGGGATATGCCACATTGGTGCTTTGATTTTGCAAGAAAAGCTTTTCTCTCCACCATTTTCCTTCTAATCAAAGTTCATTCGTTAAGTGAGACAAACTTGGATTCTCATAATAATCCTCATTCTTTTATGATTAGGCACCACAATCAAGTTTTTCTTATTGGAATACTTGATACTGATGCCTTAGTTTTGCAAGAAAAGTTTTTTTTTTGCATTTTCAATAGAATCAAAGTTCGTCTATCAAATGAAACAAACTTGGAATCTTATAATAATCTCTACTTTTTAGGTGAATCGACATGACAATCATGTTCTTCTCATTGGGATACATGGCATAGGTGTTTTGGCTCTCCAAGAAAAGCTTTTCCCTTCACCATTTTCTTTAGAATCAATGTTCATCCATCAATTGAGATAAACTCAGATTCTTGTAATAATCTTTATTCTTTTTTGATTAGGCACAACAATCATGTTTTCCTCATTGGGATACTTGATACTGATGCTTTGGTTTGGCAAGATAAGTTTTTCTTTCTACATTTTTCATAGAATCAAAGTTTGTCCATCAAATGAGACAAACTTGGATTCATGTAATAATCTCCATTTTTTATATGAATTGGAATGACAATCATGTTCTCCTCATTGGGCTACATGATATTGGTGCTTTGGCTTTCCAAGAAAAGCTTTTCCCTCCACCATTTTCCTTAAAATCAAAGTTTATCCATCAAATGAGATAAACTTGGATTCCCATGACCATATTCAATTTTTTATCATTGCACCACAATCATGTTCCCTTTATTGGGATACATGATATTGATGCTTTGGTTTGGTAAGAAAAGCTTTTTTTTTTCATATTTTCCATAGAATCAAAGTCCGTCCATCAAACGAGACAAACTTTGATCCCCATAATAATTTCCATTTTTTTTCTAAATCAGCATGACAATCATGTTTTCCTCATTGGGTTACATGATATTGTGCTTTAGCTATCCAAGAAAAGCTTTTTCCTCCACCATTTTCCTGATAATCAAAGTTCATCCTTGAATTGACATAAATGATGATTCTCATAATAATCTCCACTCTTTTTATGATTGGGCACCATAATTATGTCCTACTTATTGGGATACACGATATTGGTGCTTTGATTCTGCAAGAAAAGCTTTTCTCTCCACCATTTTCCTTTTAAAAAAAGTTTATCCGTTGAGTGAGACAAACTTGGATTCTCATAATAATCTTTATTCTTTTGCGATTAGGCACCACAATCATGTTTTCCTGATTGGGATACTTGATATAGATGTTTTGGTTTAGCAAGAAAAAACTTTTCTTTCCACCATTTTCCTCAGAATGAAAGTTCATTCATCAAACGAGACAAACATGGATTCTTGTAATAATTTCCATTTTTTATTGGGCATGTATTCACGTTCTCCTCTTTGGCTCCACGATCTTGGTGGTTTAGTTTGGCAATAAAAGCTTTTCTCTCCACCATGTTCCTTATAACCAAAGCTCATCCATCAAATGACCAGACTTGGATTCTCATAATGATATTCATTTTTTTGCGATTGGGCACCACAATCAAGTTCTCCTCATTGGGATACATGACACCGATGCTTTCATTTGGCAAGAAAAGTATTTCTTTCCATATTTTCCATAAAATCAAACTTTCTCCATGAAATGAGAAAAACTTGGATTCTCGTAATAATCTCTATTTTTTTAATGAATCGGCATGACAATCATGTCCTCCTCATAGGGATATATGATATTGGTGCTTTTGCTTTTCAAGAAGAGCTTTTCCTTCCATTATTTTCTTTAGAATCAAAGTTCATCCATGAATTAAGATAAATGATGATTCTTGTAATAATCTCCACTCCTTTTGTGATTGGGCACTACAATCATGTTCTACTTATTGGGTTACATGATATTGGTGCTTTGATTTTGCAAGAAAAGCTTTTCTCTCCACCATTTTCCTTTTAATTAAAGTTCATCTGTCAAGTAAGATAAACTTGGATTCTCATAATAATCTTCATTCTTTTGTGATTGGGCACCACAATTATGTTTTCCGTGTTGTGATACTTGATACTAATGTTTTGGTTTGGCAAAAAAAGCTTTTCTTTCTACCATTCTCCCTAGAATCGGAGTTCATCTGTCAAATGAGATAAACTTGGATTCTCATAATAATCTCCATTTTTTTTGTTATTGGGCACTACAATCATGTTCCCCTCTTTGGCTACACGATCATCGTGCTTTAGTTTGGCAATAAAATCTTTTCTCTTCACCATTTTCTTTATAATCAAAGTTCATCCATCAAATGAGACAAACTTGGATTCTCATAATAATATTCATTTTTTTGTGATTAGGCACCACAATCATGTTCTCCTCATTGGGATACATGACACTAATGCTTTTGTTTGGCAAGAAAAGCATTTCTTTCCACAGTTTTCATAAAATCAAGGTTCATCCATCAAACAAGACAAACTTGAATTCTTATTATAATTTCCATTTTTTTCTTGTGATTCGGCACCAGAATCATGTTCTCCTTATTGGGATACATTGTATTGGTGCTTTGGTTTGGCAAGAAAAGCTTTCTCTCCTTCGTTTTCCTTACAATCAAAGTCCATCTGTCAAATGAGACAAACTTGCATTCTTATAATAATCTTCATTCCTTTTGAAGTTTGGCACTCCAATCATATTCCCCTTATTGGGATAATGATACTGATGCTTTCGTTTGGCAGGAAAAGCTTTCCTTTCCACCATTATCCTTCAAATCAAAGTTTATCTGTCAAGTGAGATAAACTTGGATTCTCGTAATAATTTTTTTTCTTTTGTAATTGGGCCCCACAATCATGTTTTCTTCATTAGGATACTTAATACTAATGATTTGGTTTGGCAACTGAAGCTTTTTCACATTTTCCATAGAATCAAAGTTCGTCCATTAAATTAGACAAACTTGAATTCTTGTACTAATCTCCATTTCTTATGTGAATCGGCATAACAATCATGTTCTCCTCATTAGGATATAAGATATTGGTGCTTTGGCTTTCCAAGAAAAGCTTTTCCCTCCATCATTTTCCTTAGAATTAAAGTTCACCTGTTAAATAAGACAAACTTGGATTCTCGTAATAATATTCATTTTTTTGGTGATTGGGCACCATAATCATGTTTTCATTATTGGGATATATGATACTAATGCTTTGGTTTGGCAAGAAAAGCTTTTCTTTTCATATTTTTTGTAGACAATCTTGGACTATTCAATAATCCCTATTTTTTAATTAGCCCTACAATCATGTTCTCCTCTTTGGCTACACGATCTTTGTGCTTTGGTTTGGCAATAAAAGCTTTTCTCTCCACCATTTTCCTTATAATCAAGGTTAATCTATCAAATAAGGCAAACTTGGAATTCTTATAATAATATTCATTTTTTTGTGAATGGGCACCGTAATCATATTCTCCTCATTGGGATACATGACACTGAAGCTTTGGTTTCGCAAGAAAAGCTTTTCTTTTCATAATTTCCATAGAATCAAAGTTTGTCTATCAAACAAGACAATCTTGGATTCTCATAATAATCTTAATTTTTTTAATTCGTGCTACAATCATGTTCTCCTCTTTGGCTGCATGATCTTCGTGCTTTGGTTTGGCAACAAAAGCTTTTTTCTCCACCATTTTCTTTATAATCAAGGTTCATCCATCAATTGAGACAAACTAGTAATTCCTATAATAATATTCATTTCTTTGTTATTAGGCACCACAATCATGTTCTCCTCATTAGGATACATGATATTGATACTTTAGTCTTGCATGAAAAGCATTTCTTTCCATATTTTCCATAAAATGAAGGTTTATCCGTCAAACGAGACAAACTTGGATTCTCATAATAACTCTATTTTTTTATTTAGCACTGCAATCATGTTCTCCTCATTGGGATACATAAAATTGGTGCTTTGGTTTGGCAGGAAAAGCTTGCTCTCCCTTATTTTTCTTACAATCAAAGTTCATCTGTTAAATGAGACAAACTTGGATTCTTATAATAATCTTCATTCTTTTTGAATTTTGGCACTACAATCATGTTATACTCATTCGGATACACCATATTGGTGCTTCAATTTTGCAAGAAAAGCTTTTCTCTCTATTATTTTCCTTACAATTAAAGTTTATCTATCAAGTGAGACAAACTTGGATTCTCATAATAGTCTTCATTCTTTTATGATTAGGAAGCACAATCAAGTTTTCCTTATTTGGATACTTGATACTGATGCTTCGATTTGGCAAGAAAAGTTTTTTCTTTCTACGTTTTCCATAGAATCAAACTTCATCCATTAAATAAGACAAACTTGGATTCTTGTAATAGTCTCTATTTTTTATATGAATCGGCATGACAATCATGTTTTCCTCATTGGGATACATGATATTGAGCTTTGGCTTTCCTAGAAAAGCATTTCCCTCTACCATTTTCCATAGAATCAAAGTTCATGCATCAAATGAGACAAACTTGGATTCTCGTAATAATCTTTATTCTTTTGTATCGTGCAACACAGTCGTGTTTTCCTCATTGGGATACTTGATATTGATGTTTTGGTTTGGGAAGAAAAGTTTTTCATTCTACATTTTCCATAGAATTAAACCTCATCCATCAAATGAAAGAAACTTGGATTCTTGTAATAATCTCCATTTTTTATATGAATCGGCATGACAATCATCTCTTCCTCATTGGGATACATGATATTGGTGCTTTGGCTTTCCAAGAAGAGCTTTTCCTTCCACCTTTTACCTTAGAATCAAAGTTCATCCATGAATTGAAAGAAATTATGATTCTCATAATAATCTCCACTCTTTTTGTGATTGGGCACTACAATCATGTTCTACTTATTGGGTTACGTAAGATTGGTGCTTTGACTCTGTAAGAAAAGCTTTTCTCTCCACCATTTTCCTTTTAATCAAAGTTCATCTGTCAAGTGAAACAAACTTGGATTCTCATAATAATCTTCTTTCTTTTGTGATTGGACACCACAATCATCTTTTCTACATTGTGATACTTGATGCTGATGCTTTCGTTTGGCAAAAAAAGCTTTTCTTTCTACCATTCTCCCTAGAATTGAAGTTCATCCGTTAATAAGACAAACTTAGATTCTCGTAATAATCTCCATTTTTTTGTTATTGGGCACTGCAATCACGTTTCTCTCTTTGGCTACACAATCTTTGTGCTTTGGTTTGGCAATAAAAGCTTCTCTCTCCACTATTTTCCTTATAATCAAAGTTTATCCATCAAATGAGAGAAACTTGGATTGTCATAATAATATTCATTTTTTTGTGATTGGGCACCACAATCATGTTCTCCTCATTGGGATACATAACACTAATGCTATGGTTTGCAAGAAAAGCATTTCTTTCCATATTTTTCATAAAATCAAGATTCATCTATCAGACAAGACAAACTTGGATTCTTATTATAATTTCCATTTTTTTCTTGTGATTCTGCACTACAATCATGTTCTCCTCATTGGGATATATGGTATTGGTGCTTTGGTTTGGCAAGAAAAGCTTTTTCTCCCCCATTTTCCTTACAATCAAAGTCCATCTGTCAAATGAGACAAACTTGTATTCTCATAATAATATTCATTCTTTTGAAGTTTGGCACTACAATCACGTTCCCCTTATTGGGAAACATGATATGATGCTTTTGTTTGGCAAGAAAAGCTTTCCTTTCCACCATTTTCCATCAAATCAAAGTTCATCTATCAAGTGAGATAAAAATGGATTCTCGTAATAATCTTCATTCCTTTATAATTGGGCCCCACAATCATGTTTTGCTCATTGGGATACTTGACACTAATGCTTTGGTTTGGTAAGAAAAGCTTTTCTTTTCACATTTTCCATAGAATCAAAGTTCGTCCATCAAATAAGACAAACTTGAATTCTTGTAATAGTCTCCATTTTAATGTGAATCAACATGACAATCATGTTCTTCTCATTGGGATATAAGATATTAGTGCTCTGGCTTTCCAAGAAAAGCTTCTTCCTTCATCATTTTTCTTAGAATCAAAGTTCACCTGTTAAATGAGATAAACTTGGATTCTCATAATAATATTCACTATTTTGTGATTGGGCTCCATAATCATGTTTTCCTCATTGGGATACATGATACTATTGCTTTGGTTTGGCAAGAAAAACTTTTTTTTCCATATTTCCTGTAGAATCAAAGTTCATCCATTAAACAAGACAATCTTGGATTATCGTAATAATCTATATTTTTAATTTGCCCTACAATCATGTTCTCCTCTTTGGCCACACGATCTTCATGCTTTGGTTTGGTAATAAAAGCTTTTCTCTCCACCATTTTCCTTACAATCAAAGTTAATTTGTCAAATGTGGCAAACTTGGAACTTTCATAATAATATTCATTCTTTTGTGATTGGGCTCCGCAATCATGTTTTCCTCATTGGGATACATGATACTGAAGGTTTAGTTTCGCAACAAAAGCTTTTCTTTCCATATTTCCATAGAATCAAAGTTCGTCTCTTAAACAAGACAATCTTGGATTCACGTAATAATCTAAATTTTTTTAATTCGCACTACAATCATGTTCTCCTCTTTGGCTGTATGATCTTTGTGCTTTGGTTTGGCAATAAAAGCTTTTCTCTCCACCATTTTCCTTATGATCAAAGTTCATCTGTCAAATGAGACAAACTTGGAATTCTTATAATAATATTCATTTTTTTTGTTACTGGGCACCATAATCATGTTCTCCTCATTGGGATACATGACACTGATGCTTTGGTCTGGTGAGAAAAGCATTTCTTTCCACATTTTCTATAAAATGAAGGTCTATTTGTCAGATGAGACAAACTTGGACTCTCATAATAATCTCTATTTTTTCTGATTCAGCACTGCAATCATGTTCTCCTCATTGGGATACACAATATTGGTGCTTTGGTTTGGTAAGAAAATTTCTCTCCACTATTTTCCTTACAATTGAAGTTCATCTGTCAAATGAGACAAACTTGGATTCTCATTATAATCTTCATTCTTTTTAAAGTTTGGCACTATAATCATGTTTTGCTCAATGGGATACACCATATTGGTGCTTTGATTTTGCAAAAAAAGCTTTTCTCTCCATCATTTTCCTTATAATTAAAGTTCATCCGTCAAGTGAGACAAACTTGGATTCTCATAACAATCTTTATTCTTTTATAAGTGGGAACCACAATCAGGTTTTCCTTATTGGGATACTTGATACTAATGCTTTGGTTTGGCAAGAAAAGTTTTTTCTTTCTACATTTTCCATAGAATCAAACTTCATCCATCAAATGAGACAAACACGGGTTCTTGTAATAGTCTCCATTTTTTATGTGAATCGGCATGACAATCATGTTCTCCTCATTGGGATGCATGATATTGGCACTTTGGCTTTTATAGAAAAGCATTTCCCTACACCATTTTCCTTAGAATCAAAGTTCATGCATCAAATGAGACGAACTTAGATTCTCGTAATAATTTTTATTCTTTTATATTGGGCAATTCCTCATTGGGATACTTGATACTGATGCTTTGGTTTGGGAAAAAAGTTTTTGATTCTACATTTTCCATACAATCAAACCTCATCTATCAAATGAGACAAACTTGGATTCTTGTAATAATCTCCATTTTTTATGTGAATCGGCATGACAATCATGTTTTCTGTATTGGGATACATAAAATTGGTGCTTTAGCTTTCCAGGAAAAGCTTTTTCCTCCACCATTTTCCTTAGAACCAAAGTTAATCCATCAAATGAGACAAACTTAGATTCTTATTATAATATTTAATTTTTTATGATTAGGCACCATAATCATGTTCTCCTCATTGGGACACATAACCCAGATGCTTTGGTTTGGCATGAAAAGCATTTCTTTCCATATTTTTTGTAAAATCAAGGTTTATCCATCAGATGAGGCGAACTTGGATTCTCATAATAACCTCCATTTTTTTCTGATTTGGCACTACAATCATGTTCTTCTCCTTGGGATACACTATATTGGTGCTTTGTTTTGGCACGAAAAGCTTTTTTTCCCCCATTTTCCTTATAATAAATGTTTATCCATGAAATAAGACAAACTTGGATTCTCATAATAATCTTTAGTCTTTTTGAAGTTTGGCACTACAATCATGTCCTACTATTGGGATACACCACATTAGTGCTTTGATTTTGCAAGAAAAGCTTTTCTCTCCACCATTTTTCTTACAATCAAAGTTCATCCGTCAAGTTAGATAAACTTGGATTCTCATAGTAATCTCTAGTCTTTTGTGATTGGGCACCATAATCATGTTTTCCTTATTAGGATACATGATACCGATGCATTGGTTTGGCAAGAAAAGCTTTTCTTTCCATATTTTTCACACAATCAAAGTTCACCCATCAAATGAGACAAACTTGGATTCTCATAATAACTTTCATTTTTTTGTGCATCGGCATGACAATCATGTTCTCCTTATTAGGATACATGATATTGGAGCTTTAGCTTTCCAAGAAAAGCTTTTCCCTCCACCATTTTCCTTATAATCAAAGTTCATCCATCAAATAAGACAAACATGCATTCTCGTAATAATATTCATTTTTTTTGGTGATTGAGCACCATAATCATGTTCTCTTTTTTGGGATAGAATATATTGATGCTTTGGTTTGGTAAGAAAAGCTTTTCGTTCCATATTTTCCATGGAATCAAAGTTTGTCCATCAAACAAGACAATCCTAGATTCTCATAATAATCTCCATTATTTTTACTTCGCACTACAATCATGTTCCCCTCATTACGATGCACGATAAGCTTTGGTTTGGCAAGAAAAGCTTTCTTTCCATCATTTTCCTTACAATCAAAGTTCATCCATCAAATGACATAAGCTTGGGTTCTCATAATAATCTTCATTCATTTTATGGCTAGGCACTCTCCTCATTAGGATACATGATATTAGTGCATTGGTTTGTCAAGAAAAGCTTTACTTTCCACCATTTTCCCTCGAATCAAAGTTCATCTGTCAAATGAGATAAACTTAGATTCTCATAATAATCTTTATTTTTTTATTATTGAGCACTACAATCACATTTTTTGCCTTAGCAACATGATCTTCGAGCTTTGGTTTGGTAATAAAAGCTTTTCTCTTTACCATTTTCCTTATAATCAAAGTTCATCAATCAAATGAGACAAACTTGGATTCTCATAATAATATTCATTTTCTTGTGATCGAGCACCATAATTATGTTCTCGTTATTGGGATAAATGACACTAATGCTTTGGTTTGGCAAGAAAAGCATTTCTTTCCACATTTTCCATAAAATCAAGGTTTATCTGTCAGATGAGACAAACTTGGATTCTTATAATAATCTCTATTTTTTTATGATCATGTTCTCTTCATTAGGATAAATGATATTGGTGATTTGGTTTAGCAAGAAAAGCTTTATCTCCACCATTTTCCTTACAATCAAAGTTCATCCGTCAAATAAGACAAACTTGGATTCTCGTAATAATATTCATTTTCTTGTGATTGTGCACCACAATCATGTTTTCCTTATTGGGATACATGATACTGATGCTTTGGTTTGGTAAGAAAAGCTTTTCTTTCCACATTTTTCGTAGAATCAAAGTTTATCAGCCAAACAAGACAATCTTGGATTATTGTAATTACCTTCATTTTTTAATTCGCACTATAATCATGTTCTCCTTATTGCGATGCACGATATTGGTGCTTCAGTTTGGTAGGAAAAGCTTTTTTTCTGCCATTTTCCGCATAATCAAAGTTCATCTATCAAATGAGGTAAACTTGGATTCTCGTAATAATATTCATTCATTTTGTGATTGGGCATTACAATCATGCTCTCCTTATTAGGATACATGATATCGGTGCTTTAGTTTGGCAAGAAAAGCTTTTCTTTTTAGCATTTTCCCTAAAATAAAAGTTCATCCATCAAATTAGGCAAACTTGGATTCTCATAATAATCTTCATTTTCTTGTTATTGGGCAATACAATCATGTTCTTCTCTTTTGCTGCATGATCTTGTTGCTTTGGTTTGGCATGAAAAGCTTTTCTCTCCACCCTTTTCCTTATAATTAAAGTTCATCTGTCATCTGAGACAAACTTGGATTCTTGTAACAATCTTCATTCTTTTATGATTGTGGGCACCATAATCATGTATTCCTTATTGGGATACATGATACTGATGCTTTGGTTTGGCAAGAAAAGCTTTTCTTTCCATAATTTCCATAGAATCAAAGTTTGTCCATCAAATGAGACAAACTTGCATCCTCATAATAATCTCCATTTTTTATGTGAATCGGCATGACAATCATGTTCTCCTCATTGGGATGCATGATATTGCTATTTTGGCTTTCCAAGAAAAGCTTTTCCTTTTGCCATTTTCCTTAGAATGAAAGTTTAGCTGTCAAATGAAATAAACTTAGATTCTTTTAATAATATTCATTTTTTTTGTGATTGGACACTGCAATCCTGTTCTCCTCATTAGGATACATGATATTGATGCCTTACTTCGACAAGAAAAGCTTTTCTTTTCACATTTTCCATAGAATTAAAGTTTGTCTGTCAAACAAGACAAACTTGCATTCTCGTAATAATCTCCATTTTTTATTCACACTACAATCATGCTCCCCTTATTGCAATACACGATATTGGTGTTTGGTTTGGTAATAAAAGCTTTCTTTCTACCATTTTCCTTACAATTAAAGCTCATTCGTCAAATGATACAAACTTGAATTCTCATAATAATCTTCATTCATTTTGTGATTGGGCACTATATCATGTTTGCCTCATTGAGATACATGATATTTATGCTTTGGTTTGGCAAGAAAAGCTTTACTTTCCGCCATTTTTCATAGAATCAAAGTTTATCCATCAAAAGAGGCAAACTTGGATTCTCATAATAATCCCTATTTTTTTTATATTGGGCACTATAATCATGTTCTCTACTTTGGCTACATGATCTTCATGCTTTGGTTTGGCAATAAAAGCTTTTCTCTCCATATTTTCCTTATAATCAAAGTTCATCTGTTAAATGAGACAAACTGGGATTCCTATAATAATTTCATTTTTTGTGATTAGCCACCACAATCATGTTCTCCTCATTAGGATACATGACACCAATGCTTCGGTTTGGCAAGAAAAGCTTTTCTTTCTACGTTTTCCATAAAATCAAAGTTCATCCGTCAAACAAGACAGCCTTAGATTCTTATAATAATCTCTATTTTTTTAATTCGCACTACATCATGTTCTTCTCATTACGATGCAAGATATTGGTGCTTTGGTTTGACAAGAAAAGCTTTCTCTCTGCAATTTTCCTTACAATCAAAGTTTATCCATCAAATAAGACAAGATTGGCTTCTCATAATAATCTTCATTTATTTTGTGATTGGGTACTACAATCATGTTCTCCCAATTGGGATATATGATATTGATGCTTTGGTTTGGCAAGAAAAGCCTTTCTTTCCACCATTTTCCCTCGAATCTAAGTTCATATGCCAAATGAGACAAACCTGGATTCTCATAATAATCTCTATTTTTTTGTTATTACGCACTGTAATCAAGTTCTCTGTTTGGCTACACGATCTTCATGCTTTGGTTTAGCAATAAAAGCTTTTGTCTCCACCATTTTCCTTATAATCAAAGTTCATCTGTCAAATAAAACAAACTTGGATTCTCATAATAATATCCATTTTTTTATGATTGGGCACTGTAATCATATTTCCCTTATTAGGATACATGACAATGATGGTTTGGTTTAGCAAGAAAAGCTTTTTTTCCATATTTTCCATAGAATCATAGTTTGCCTGCAAAACAAGATAATCTTGGATTCTTATAATAATCTCCCTTTTTTTTAATTCTCACTACAATCATGTTCTCCTCTTTACGATGCACAATATTAAGCCTTTGGTTTGGCAAGAAAAGCTTTCACTCTGTCATTTTTCGTACAATCAAAGTTCATCCATCAAATGAGGTAAACTCGGATTCTCATAATAATATTCATTTTTTTGTGATTGCGCACCATAATCATATTCTTCTCAATGGGATACATGATATTGATGCTTTGGTTTGGCAAGAAAAGCTTTTCTTTCCACATTTTCCATAGAATCAAAGTTCATTCATCACACAAGACAATCTTGGATTCTCATAATAATCTTTATTTTTTTAATTCACACTAAAATCATGTTCTCTGTATTACGATGCACAATATTGGTGCTTTAGGTTGGTATGAAAATATTTCTATCCTCCATTTTCCTTACAATCAAGGTTTGTCTGTCAAATCAGACAAACTTCGATTCATATAATAATCTTCATTCTTTTGTGATTAGGCACCATAATCATGTTTTCCTCATTTTGATACATGATACTGATGCTTTGGCTTGGGAAGAAAACTTTTCTTTCCATATTTTCCATAGAATCAAAGTAAGTCCAGCAAATGAGACAAACTTGGATTCTCATAATAATCTCAATTTTTATGTGAATCGGCATGACAATCATGTTTTCCTCATTAGGATACATGATATTGGTGCTTTAGCTTTCCAAAAAAAGCTTTTCCCTCCACCATTTTCCTTAGAATCAAAGTTCACCGTCAAATGAGATAAACTTGGATCTTATAATAATCTTCATTTTTTTTGTGATTACATACCGCAATCGTATTTTCCTCATTGGGATAAATGATATTAATGCTCTGGATTGGGAGGAAAAGCTTTTCTTTCCATATTTTCCATAGAATCAAGGTTTGTCAGTCAAACAAGACAATCTTGGACTCTTATAATAATCTTCATTTTTTTAATTCATACTATAGTCATGTTCTCCTTATTGCGATGAACGATATAAGTGCTTTGATTTGGCAAGAAAAGCTTTTTGTTTGCCATTTTCTTTGTAATCGAAGTTCGTCCGTCAAATGAGACAAACATGGATTCTAGTGATAATCTTCATTTTGTGATTGGGCACTGCAATCATGTTCTACTCATTAGGATACATGATATAGAAGCTTTGGTTTGGCAAGAAAAGCTTTTCTTTCTACCATTTTACCTCGAATCACAGTTCATCCGTCAAATGAGACAAACTTGGATTCTCATAATAATCTCTATTTTTTGTTATTGCGTATTGCAATCACGTTCTCCGCTTTGGCCACATGATCTTCGTGCTTTAGTTTGGCAATAAAAGCTTTTCATTCCACCATTTTCCCTCGAATCAAAGTTCGTCCATCGAAGGAGACAAACTTTAATTCTCATAATAATCTCCATTTTTTTGTTATTGGGTATAGTAACCACATTCTTCGCTTTGGCAACATGATCTTTGTACCTTGGTTTGGTAATAAAAGCTTTTCTCTCCACCATTTTCCTTACAATCAAAGTTCATCCGTCAAATAAGAAAAACTTGGATTCTCATAATAATATCCATTTTTTTGTGATTGGGCACCATAATCATGTTCTCCTCATTCAGATACATGACACTGATGCTTTCCATATTTTTTTTGTAAAATCAAGGTTCATCTGTTAGACAAGACTAACTTGGATTCTCGTAATAATCTTCATTTTTTTAATTCTCACTACAATCATGTTCTCCTTATTGCGATGGATGACATTAGTGCTTTGGTCTGGCAAAAAAAGCATTCTCTCTGCCATTTTCCTTTCAATTAAAGTTCATCCATCAAATGAGGCAAGCTTGGATCGTCGTAATAATCTTCATTCATTTTTTGATTGGGCACTACAATCATGTTCTCCTTATTGTGATACATGATATTGATGCTTTGGTTTGGTAAGAAAAGCTTTTCTTTGCACCATTTTCCCTCGGACCAAAGTTCATCTGTCAATTGAGACAAACTTAGATTCTTATAATAATCCTCATTTTTTTGTTATTGGGTACTGTAATCACGTTCTCTGCTTTGGCTACATGATCTTCGCGCTTTGCTTTGGCTCCACCATTTTCCTTATAATCAAAGTTCATCCATCAAATGAGACAAACTTGGATTCCTATAATAATATTCATTTTTTTGTGATTGTGCACCACAATCATGTTCTCCTCATTAGGATACATGGTACTGATGCTTTGGTTAGGCAAGAAAACCTAATCTTTCGACATTTCCATAGAATCAAAGTTCATCCGTCAAACAACACAATCGTGGATTCTTGTAATAATCTCTATTTTTTTAATTCGCACTACAATCACATTCTCCTCATTGTGATGCATGATATTGGTGCTTTGGTTTGGCAAAAAAAGCTTTCTTCTCTGCCATTTTTCTTACAATCAAAGTTCATCTGTCAAATAAGACAAAACTTGGATTCTCGTAATAATATTCATTTTTTTTGGTGACTGTGCACCCCATTCATGTTCTCCTCATTGTGATACATGATACTAATGCTTTGGTTTGGCAGGAAAAGCATTTCTTTCCACATTTTACATAGAGTCAAAGTTCATACGTCAAATAAGACAATCTTAGATTTTCATAATAATATCTATTTTTTTAATTCGCACTACAATCATCTTCTCCTTATTGCGATGCACGATATTGGGGCTTCGAGTTGGCAAGAAAAGCTTTCTGTCTGTCATTTTCTTTAAAATCAAAGTTCATCCATCAAATGAGACAGACTTGGATTCTCATTAAAATCTTCATTCATTTTGTGATTGGGCACTACAATCATGTTCTCCTTATTAGGATACATGATATTGATGTTTTTGTTCGGCAAGAGAAGCTTTTCTTTCCACTATTTTCCCTAGAATAAAAGTTCATCTATCAAATGAAATAAATTTGGATTTTTGTAATAATCTCTATTTTTTTGTTATTGGGCACTACAATCACGTTTTCCTCCTTGGCTACACGATCTTGGTGGTTTGGTTTGGCAGGAAAAGCTTTTCTCTCTACCCTTTTCCTTACAATTAAAGTTTGTCTGTCAAATAAGACAAACTTGGATTCACGTAATAATCTTTATTCTTTTGTGATTGGGCACCATAATCATGTTTTCCTTATTGGGATACATGATACTGATGCTTTGGCTTGGGAAAAAAAGCTTTTCTTTCCATATTTTCCATAGAATCTAAGTTCATCCATCAAAGGAGACAAACTTGGATTCTCGTAATAATCTCCATTTTTTATGTGAATCGGCATGGCAATCATGTTCTCCTCACTAGGATACATGATATTGGTGCTTTGGCTTTCTAAGACAAGCTTTTCCCTCCACTATTTTCCTTAGAATCAAAGTTCATCTGTCAAATAAGACAAACTTGGATTCTTATAGTAATTTTCATTCTTTTTGTGATTGCGCACCACAATCATATTCCCCTCATTGGGATATATGATATTGACGCTTTGGATTGGCAAGAAAAGCTTTTTTTTTTCACATTTTCCATAGAATCAAAGTTCATCCATCAAACAAGACAAACTTGGATTCTCGTTATAATATCCATTTTTTTTTTCACACTACAATCACGTTCTCCTCATTGTGATACACGATATTGGTGCTTTGGTTTGACAAGAAAAGCTTTCACTCTGACATTTTTCTTATAATCAAAGTTCATCCATCAAATGAGACAAACTTAGATTTTCATAATAATCATCATTTTTTTGTGATTGGGTAGTACATAATATTCTCCTCATTGAGATACATGATATTGATGCTTTGATTTGGCAAGAAAAACTTTTCTTTCCACCATTTTTCCTAGAATCAAAGTTCGTCCATCAAACAAGACAAACTTGGATTCTTGTAATAATCTTCACTTTTTGTTATTGATCACTATAATCATGTTCACCTCTTTGGGTACGCGATACTAGTGCTTTGTTTTGGCAATAAAAGCTTTTCTCTCCACCACACTCCTTATAATCAAAGGTCATCCATTAAATGAGACAAACTTAGATTCTCATAATGATCTCTTTTTTTGTTATTGAGCACTATAATCACACTCTCGTATTTGGGTACACGATATTGGTGCTTTGGTTTGGCAATAAAAGCTTTTCTCTCCATTATTTTCCTTATAATCAAAATTCATCTATCAAAAGAGACAAAGTTGGATTCCCCTAATAATATTCAAATTTTTGTAATTGGGCACCACAATCATGTTCTCCTAATTGGGATACATGATATTGGTGCTTTGTCTTTCCAAGAAGAGCTTTTCCTCCACCATTTTCCTTACAATCAAAGTTCACCTGTCAACTAAGACAAATGATGACTCTCGTAATAATCTCTTCTCTTTTTGTGACTGGGCACTACAATCATGTTCTACTCATTGGGATGCAAGATATTGGTACTCTGATTTAGCAAGAAAAGGCTTTCTCTCAACTATATTCCTTATAATTAAAGTTCATCTGTCAAGTGTGACAAACTTAGATTCTCATAATAATCTTTATTCTTTTGTGATTAGGCACCACAATCATGTTTTCCTCATTGGGATACTTGATACTGAGGCCTTGGTTTGGCAAGAAAAGCTTTTCTTTCCACATTTTACATAGAATCAAAGTTCGTCTATCAAACAAGACAAACTTAGATTCTTGAAATAATCTCTATATTTTATGTGAATTAGCATGACAATCATGTTCACCTCGTTGGGATACAGGCTATTGGTGCTTTAAGTTTCCAAGAAAATCTTTTCCCTCCACCATTTTCCTTAGAATCAAAGTTCAACCATTAAGTGAGACAAACTTGGATTCTCATAATAATCCTTATTCTTTTATAATTGGGCACCATAATCATGTTTTTCTCATTGGGATACTTGATATTGACACCTCAGTTTGGCATGAAAAGCTTTCCTTTCCACATTTTCCATAGAATCAAAATTCGTCCAACAATTGGGACAAACTTGGATTCTTGTAATAACCACTATTTTTATGGGAATCGGTATTACAATTATGTTCTCCTCGTTGAGATACATGATGTTGGTGCTTTGGCTTTCCAAGAAAACCTTTTCCGTTAAGCATTTTCCTTAGAATCAAAGTTCAGCTGTCAAATAAGACAAACTTGGATTCTTATAATAATCTTCATTCTTTTGTGATTGGGCACCATAATCTTATTTTTTGCATTGAGATACTTAATACTAATTCTTTGGTTTGGCAAGAAAAGCTTTTCTTTCCACATTTTCCATAGAATTAAAGTTCATCCGTTGAACAAGACAATCTTGGATTCTCATAATAATCTTCATTTTTTTAATTCACACTACAATCTTGTTCTCCTCATTGCGATGCACGATATTGGTGCTTTGGTTTGGCACGAAAGGTTTTCTCCTGGCCATTTTCCTTACAATCAAAGTTCATCCATCAAATGAGTCAAGCTTGGATTCTCGTAATAATCTTTATTTATTTTGTGATTGGGCACTACAATCATGTTCTCCTCATTTGGGATACACGATATTGATGCTTTGGCTTTGTAGGAAAAGCTTTTCTTTCCACCATTTTCCCTCTAATCAAAAGTTCATCCATCAAATGAGACAAACTTGGATTCTTGTAATAATCTCTATTATTTTTAATTCATACTACATCATGTTTTCCTCATTGCGACGCATGATATTAGTGCTTTGGCTTGGCAATTAAAGCTTTCTCTCTGCCATTTTCCTTACAATCAAAGTTCATCCATCAAATGAGACAAGCCTGGGTTCTCATAAGAATCTTCATTCATTTTGTGATTGGGCACTACAATCATGTTCTCCTCATTGAGATACAAGATATTGAGGCTTTGATTTGGCATGAAAAGCTTTTCTTTCTGCCATTTTTCCTTGAGTCAAAGTTTATCTGTCAAACGAGACAAACTTGGATTTTTGTAATAATCTCTATTTTTTGTTATTAGGCACTACAATCATCTTCTCGGCTTTGGCTACACGATCTTCATGCTTTGGCTTGGCAATAAAAGCTTTTCTTTCCATAATTTTCCTTATAATCAAAGTTTATCCATCAAATGAGATAAACTTGGATTCTCGTAATAATATTCATCTTTTTATGATTGGGCACCACAATCATGTTCTCCTCATTGGGATACATGACGTTGATGCTTTGGTTTGGCAAGAAAAGCATTTTTTTCTGCATTTTCCATAAAATCAAGGTTCATCCATCAAACAAGATAAACTTGGATTCTCGTAATAATCTTTATTCTTTTAATTCACACTACAATCATGTTCTCCATATTATGATGCACGATACTGGTGCTTTGGTTTGGAATGGAAAGCTTTCGTCTACCATTTTCCTTACAATCAAAGTTTATCCGTCAAATAAGGCAAACTTCAATTCTCGTAATATCTTCATTCTTTTGTGATTGGGTGCCATAATCATGTTTTCTTCATTGGGATGCACGATACTGATGCTTTGGTTTAGGAAGAAAAGCTTTTCTTTCCATATTTTTCATAGAATCAAAGTTCATCCATCAAATGAGACTAACTTGGATTCTTGGAATAATCTCCATTAGTTATGTGAATCAGCATGACAATCATGTTCTCCTTATTGAGATACATGATATTGGTGCTTTGGCTTTCCAAGAAAAGCTTTTCACTCCATTTTCCTTAGAATCAAAGTTTATCGATCAAATGAGACAAACTTCGATTCTCATAATAATCTTCATTCTTTTCGTTATTACGCACCACAATCATATTCTCCTCATTAGGATACAAGATATTGATGCTTTGGTTTGATAGGAAAAGCTTTTCTGTCTACATTTTCCATAGAATCAAAGTTCATCCGTCAAATAAGACAATCTTGGATTCTCATAATAATCTTCATTTTTTTAATTCGCACTACAATCATGTTCTCCTCATTGCGATGCATGATATTAGTGCTTTAGTTTGGCAAGAAAAGCTTTATGTCTGCCATTTTCCTTACAATCGAAGTTCTTCCATCAAATGAGACAAACAAAAATTCTCGTGATAACCTTCATTCATTTTGTGATTGGGTACTACAATCATGTTTCCCTCATTGGGATACATGATATTGATGCTTTGCTTTGGCAAGAAATTTTTTTTTCCACTATTTTCCCTTGAATCAAAGTTTGTCTGTCAAACGAGACAAACTTGGATTCTCATAATAATCTCCATTTTTTTGTTATTGGGCACTCCAATCATGTTCTTCGCTTTGGCTACACGATCTTCATGCTTTGGATTGGAAATAAAAGATTTCTCTCCACCATTTTCCTTATAATAAAAGTTCATCTGTCAACTAAGTCAAACTTGGATTCTCGCAATAATATTCATCTTTTTGTGATTGGGCACCCCAACCATTGGGATATATGACACTGATGCTTTGGTTTGGCAAAAAAAACCTTTTTTTTCCACATTTTCAATAGCATTAAAGTTCGTCTATCAAATAAGATAATCTTAGAATCTCATAATAATCTCTATTTTTTAATTCGCACTACAATCATAGTCTCCTCAATGCAATCCATGATATTGGTGCTTTGGCATGGCAAGAGAAGCTTTTTCTCTGTTATTTTCCCTACAATCAAAGTTCATCCATCAAATGAGACAAATTCAGATTCTAGTAATAATCTTCATTCATTTTGTGATTAGGCACTACAATCAAGTTCTCCTCATTGGGATACATCATATTGATGCTTTGGTTCGACAAGAAAAGCTTTTCTTTTCAGATTTTCCATAGAATCAAAGTTCATCCATCAGATAAGACAAACTTGGGTTCTCATAATAATCTCCATTTTTTTTGTAAATCAGCATGACAATCATGTTCTCCTTGTTGGGATACAAGATATTGGTGCTTTGGCTTTCTAAGAAAAGCTTTTCCCTCAACTATTTTCCTTAGAATCAACGTCCAGCCATCAAATGAGACAAACTTGGATTCTTGTAATAATATTCATTTTTTTGTGATTGGGCACCACAATCATGTTTTCCTCATTGGGATACATGATACTGATGCTTTCGTTTGCAAGAAAAGCATTTCCTTCCACATTTTCCATAGAATCAAAGTTCGTCCGTCAAACAAGACAATCTTGGATTCTCATCATAATCTTTATTTTTTTAATTCGCACTACAATCATGTTCTCCTCATTGCGATGCATGATATTGGTGCTTTGGTTTGGCAAGAAAAGCTTTCTCTCTGCCATTTTGCTTATAATCAAAGTTCATCCATCAAATGTGAGAAGCTTGGATTCTCGTAATAATCTTCATTTATTTTGTGATTGGGCACTACAATCTTGTTCCCCTCATTGGGATACATGATATTAATGCTTTGGTTTAGCAAGAGAAGATTTTCGTTCCACCATTTTCCCTCAAACCAAAGTTTGTCTGCCAAATAAGACAAACTTGGATTCCCGTAATAGTCTCTATTTTTTTGTTATTGGGCACTGCAACATGTTCTTCACTTTGGCTACAAGATCTTTGTGCTTTGGTTTGGCAATAAAAGCTTTTCTCTCCACCATTTTCCTTATAATCAAAGGTCATCCATCAAATGAGACAAACTTGGATTCTCATAATAATATTCATTTTTTTTATGATTGGGCTCCATAATCATGTTCTCCTCATTGGGATACATGACATTGATACTTTGGTTTGGCAAGCAAAGCATTTCTTTCCACATTTTCTATAAAATCAAGGTTCACAGTAAGACGAGACAAACTTGGATTCTCGTAATAATCTTTATTTTTTTAATTTGCACTATAATCATGTTCTCCTTATTACGATGGACGATATTGGTGCTTTGGTTAGGCAAGAAAAGCATTCTTTCTGTCATTTTGCTTATAATCAAAGTTCATCCATCAAATGACATAAGCTTGGATTCTCGTAAAAACTTTCACTCTTTTTGTGATTGGGCATAACAATCATCTCCTCTTCATTGGGATACATGATACTGATGCTTTGGTTTGGCAAGAAAAGCTTTTATTTTCAACATTTTCCCTCGAATCGAAGTTCGTATGCCAAACAAGACAAATAGGATTCTCGTAGTAATTTCCTTTTTTTTGTTGCTGGACACTACAATCACGTTCTCCACTTTGGTTACACAATCATTATGCTTTGGTTTGATATAAAAGCTTTTCTTTCCACCATTTTCCTTATAATCAAAGTTCAACTGTCAAATGAGACAAACTTGGATTCTCGTGATAATATTCATTTTTTTATGATTGGGCTCCATAATCATTTTCTCCTCATTGGGATACATGACACTGATGATTTGGTTTGGCAAGAAAAACTTTTCTTTTCACATTTTCCATAGAATCAAAGTTCATCCGCAAAATAAGACAATCTTGGATTCTTGTAATAATCTCTATTTCTTAATTCGCACTACAATCACGTTCTCCTTATTGCGATGCACGATATTGGTGCTTTGGTTTGGCAAGAAAAGCTTTGTCTCTGCCACTTGCCTTACAATCAAAGTTCATCCATCAAATGAGATAAACTTGGGTTCTCGATAATAATATTCATTTTTTTGATTGCACAGCACAATCATGTTCTCCTCATTGGGATACATAATACTGATGCTTTGGTTTGGCAAGACATGCTTTTTTTTCAATATTTTCCATAGAATCAAAGTTTGTCTGTCAAACAAGACAATCTTGGATTCTTGTAATAATCTCTAATTTTTTAATTTACACTACAATCATGTTCTTCTTTTGCGATGCACAAAATTGGTGCTTTGGTTTGGCAGGAAAGTTTTCAGTCTACCATTTTCCTTACCATAAAAGTTCGTCCGTCAAATGAGACAAACTTGGATTCTCATAATAATCTTCATTCTTTTGTGACTGGGCACCGTAATCATGTTTTCCCCATTGGGATACATGATATTGATGCTTTGGTTTAGGAAGAAAAGCTTTTCTTTCCATATTTTCAATAAAATCAAAGTTCGTCCATTAAATAAGACAAACTTGGATTCTCATAATATTCTCCACTTTTTATGTGAATCAGCATGACAACCATGCTCTCCTCGCAAGGATACATGATATTAGAGCTTTAGCTTTCCAAGAAAAGCTTTTCCCTTCTCCACTTTCCTTAGAATCAAAGTTCATCAATCAAATGAGACAAACTTGGATTCCCATAATAATCTTCATTCTTTTTGTGATTGCGCACCACAATCATATTTTTTTCATTGGGATACATGATATTTGATGCTTTGGTTTGGCAAGAAAAGCTTTTTTTTCACATTTTCCATAGAATCAAAGTTTGTTAGTCAAATAAGACAATCTTGGATTCTTATAATAATCTTCATTTTTTTTTAATTCACACTACAATCATGTTCTCCTTATTGCGATGCACGATATAGGTGCTTTGGTTTGGCAAGAAAAGCTTTTTGCCCGCTATTTTCCTTAGAATCAAACTTCATCCTTCGAATGAGACACACATGGATTTTTGTGATAATCTTCATTCATTTTGTGATTGGGCACCACAATTTTGTTCTCCTCATTGGGATACATGATATTGAAGCTTTGGTTTGGCAAGAAAAGATTTTCTTTCATCCATTTTACCTCGAATCAAAGTTCATCTGTCAAATGAGATAAACTTGGATTCTTAAAATAACCTCTATTTTATTCTTATTGGGCACTGCAATCACATTCTCCTCTTGGCTACACAATCTTCGTGCTTTGGGTTGGCAATAAAAGCTTTTCATTCCATCATTTTCCCTAGAATCAAAATTCATCCGTCAAACAAGACAAACTTGGATTCAACTAATAATCTATTTTTTTTGTTATTGGAAACTGCAACCACATTCTTCACTTTGGCTACACGATTTTTGTGCCTTATTTTGGCAATAAAAGCTTTTTTCTCAACCATTTTCCTTAAAATCAAAGTTTATCTATCAAATAAGACAACTCAGATTCTAGTAATAATATTAAATTTTTTGTGATTGGGCACTACAATCATGTTCTCCTCATTAGGATACATGACACTGATGCTTTGGTTAGGCAAAAAAAGCTTTTCTTTCTGCATTTGCCATAGAATCAAAGTTTGTTTGTCAAACAAGACAATCTTGGATTCTCATAAGAATATCAATTTTTTTGATTCACACTACAATCACGTTCTCTTCATTGCGATGCATGATATTGGTGCTTTGGTTTGGCAAGAAAAGCTTTCTCTCCATCATCTTCCTTGCAATCAAAGTTTATCCATCAAATAAGATAAACTTGGATTCTTGCAATAATCTTCATTCATTTTATGATTGGGCACTACAATCATGTTCCCCTCATTGGGATACATAATATTGATGCTTTGGTTAGACAAGAAAAGCTTTTGTTTCTAGATTTTCCATAAAATCAATGTTCGTCTATCAAATGCGATAAACTTGGATTCTCGTAATAATATTCATTTTTTTGTGATTGGGCACCACAATCATGTTCTCCTAATTAGGACACATGGCACTGATGGTTTGGTTTGGCAAGAAAAGCTTTTCTTTCCACTTCCATAGAATCAAAGCTCGTATGCAAAACAAGACAATCTCGGATTCTCATCATAATCTCTATTTTTTTAATTCGCACTACAATCACGTTCTCCTCATTGCAATGCACGATATTAGGGCTTTGGTTTGGCAGGAAAACCTATCTCTCTGCCATTTTCCTTATAATCAAAGTTTGTCCATCAACTAAGGCAAACTAGGATTCTCATAATAATATTCATTTTTTTATTTTGCACCATAATCATGTTTTCCTCATTTGGATACATGACATTAATGCTTTGGTTTGGGAAGAAAAGCTTTTCTTTCCACATTTTGCATAGAATCAAAGTTCATCTATTAAACAAGACAATCTTGGATTCTCATAATAATAACTATTTTTTTAATTCCAACTACAATCTTGCTCTCTATATTGCGATGCACAATATTAGTGCTTTGGTTTAACAGGAAAAGCTTCTTGTCTGCTATTTTCCTTACAATCAAAGTTCATCTGTCAAATGAGACAAACTTGGATTCACATAATAATCTTCATTCTTTGGTGATTGGGCACCATAATCATGTTTTCCTCATTGGGATACCTGATACTAATGCTTTGGCTTGGGAAAAAAGCTTTTCTTTCCATATTATCCATAGAATCAAAGTTCATCCATCAAATAAGACAAACTTGGATTCTTATATTAATCTATATTTTTTTTTGTGAATCGGCATAACAATCATGTTCTCCTCAGTGGGATACATGATATTGGTGCTTTGGCTTTCCAAGAAAAGCTTTTCCCTCTGCCATTTTCCTTAAAATCAAAGTTCATCCATCAAATGAGACAAACTTGGATTCTCATAATAATCTTTATTCTTTTCGTGATTGCGCACAATAATGGTATGCTTCTCATTGGGATATATGATATTGATGCTTTGGTTTAGCAAGAAAAGCTTTTTTTCCACAGTTTCTAGAGAATCAAAGCTAATCTATAAAACAAGACAATCTTGGATTCTTGTAACAATCTTCATTTTTTTAATTCATACTACAATCATGTTCTGCTTATTACGATGCATGATATAGGTGCTTTGGTTTGGCAAGAAATGCTTTCTGTCTGCCATTTTCCTTATAACCAAAGTTCATTCGTCAAATGAGAAAAACATGGATTCTCATGATAATCTTCATTTCTGATTAGGCACTGCAATTATGTTCTCCTTATTGGGATACATGATATTAAAGCTTTGGTTTGGCAAGAAAAGCTTTTCTTTCCATAATTTTGCCTTGAATCGAAGCTCATCCGTTAAATGAGACAAACTTAGATTCTCATAATAATCTCCATTTTTTTGTTATTGGGCACTAAAATCACATTTTTCGTTTTGGCTACACGATCTTCGTTCTTTGGTTTGGCAAAGCTTTTCATTCCACCATTTTCCCTCAAATAAAAGTTCGCTTGTTGAAGGAGACAAACTTGGATTCTCATAATAATCTTCATTTTTTTGTTATTGGGTGCTGTAACCACGTTCTTTGTTTTGGCTAAATGATCTTCACACCTTGGTTTGGCAATAAAAGCTTTTCTCTCCATAATTTTTGTTATAAATAAAGTTTATCCGTTAAATGAGACAAACTTGGATTCTCATAATAATATTCTTTTTTTTTTTGTGATTAGGCACCAAAATCATGTTCTCCTCATTAGGATACATGGCACGAATGCTTTGGTTTGGCGAAAAAAGCTTTTCTTTCCACATTTTCCATAGAATCAAAGTTTGTCTGTCAGACAAGATAATCTTGGATTCTTATAATAATATTCATTTTTTTAATTTGCACTACAATCACGTTCTCCTTATTGTGACGTAGGATTTAGTGCTTCGGCTTGGCAAGAAAAGCTTTCTCTCTGTCATCTTCCTTGTGATCAAAGTTCTTCCATCAAATGAGACAAACTTGGATTCCTATAATATTCTTTATTCGTTTTGTGATTAAGCACTACAATCATGTTCTCCTGGTTGGGATACATGATATTGATGCTTTGGTTCAGCAAGAAAAGCTTTTCTTTCCAAATTTTCCATAGAATTAAAGTTCATCTATTAAATGGGATAAACTTGGGTTCTCATAATAATTTGAATTTTTTTTGTAAATTGGGACGATAGTCATGTTCTGCTCTTTGGAATACATGACACTGATGCTTTGGTTTGGAAAAAAAAGCATTTCTATCCATATTTTTCATAAAATCAATATTCATTCCTCGACGAGACAGACTTGGATTCTCATAATAATCTTAATTTTTTTAATTTGCATTACAATCATGTTCTTCTTGTTGTGATGGACGATATTGGTGCTTTGATTTGATAAGAAAAGCTTTCTCTTTACGATTTTCCTTACAATCAAAGTTTATCCATCAAATGAGACAAGCTTAGTTCTCACAATAATCTTCACTGATTTTGTGATTGGGTACTGCAATCATGTTCTCATTAGGATACATGATATTGATCCTTTGGTTTGGCAAGAAAAGCTTTTCTTTCCATCATTTTCGCTCAAATCAAAGGTCATCTGGCAAAAATGATAAACTTGGATTCTCGTAATAATCCCCATGTTTTGTTACTAGGCACTATAATCAAGTTCTTCGCTTTGGCTACACGATCTTCATGCTTTGGTTTCGCAATAAAAGCTTTTCTCTCTATCATTTTCTTTATAATCAAAGTTCATAGGTCAAATGAGACAAACATGGATTCTTCTAATAATATTCATTTTTTGTGATTGGGCACCACATTCATGGTCTCCTAATTGGGATACATGACACTAATGGTTTGGTTTGGCAAGTAAAGCTTTTCTTTCCACATTTTTCGTAGAATCAAAGATCGTGTGCAAAACAAGACAATCTTGGATTCTTGTAACAATCTTTATTTTTTTAATTTGCACTACAATCACATTATCCTCATTGTGATGCACGATATTGGGGCTTTAGTTTTGCAACAAAAGCTTTCGCTCCACTATTTTCCTTACAATCAAAGTTCATCCATCAAATGAGGCAAACTTGGATTCTTATAATAATATTCATTTTTTTGTGAGTGTGCACCACAATCATGTTCTCCTCATTGGGATACATGATACTGATGCTTTGGTTTGGCAAGAAAAGCTTTTCTTTTCATATTTTCCATAGAACCAAAGTTTGTCCATCAAATAAGACAAACTTGGATTCTTGTAATAATCTCCATTTTTTATGTGAATTGGTATGACAATCATGTTCTCCTCAGTGGGATATATGATATTGGTGCTTTGGCTTTCCAAGAAAAGCTTTTCCCTCCACTATTTTCCTTAGAATCAAAGTTCATCTATCAAATGAGAGAAACTTAGACTCTCATAATAATCTTCGTTCTTTTTGTGATTACGCACCACAATGGTATTCCCCTTATTTGGATATACAATATTGATGCCTTGGTCTGGCAAGAAAAGCTTTTCTTTCCACATTTTCCATAGAATCAAAGTTCGTCAGTCAAACAAGATAATCTTGGATTCTCATAATAATCTTCATTTTTTTAATTTGTAATATGATCATGTTCTCCTTATTGCGATGCACGATATAAGTGCTTTAGTTTGGCAAGAAAAACGTTCTGTTTGCCATTTTCCTTACAATTGAAGTTCATCCATCAAATGAGACAAACATGGATTCTCATGATAATTTTTATTTTGTAATTGGGCACTACAATCATGTTCTCCTCATTGGGATACATGATATTGAAGCGTTGGCTTAGCAAGAAATGCTTTTTTTTCCTACCATTTTACCTCGAATCAAGGTTCATCTATCAAATGGGATAAACGTGGATTCTTATAGTAATCTCCATTTTTTTGTTATTAGGCACTGCAATCACATTCTCCGCTTTGGCTACACGATCTTCATGCTTTGGTTTGGCAATAAAAGCTTTTCATTCTACCATTTTTCCTCAAATCAAAGTTCATCGTCAAAAGAGATAAACTTGGATTGTTATAATAATCTCCATTTTTTTGTTATTGTGTACTGCAACCATGTTCTTTGCTCTGGCTACACGATCTTCATACTTTGGTTTAGTAATAAAAACTTTGTTCTCCACTATTGCCCTTATAATCAAAGTTTATCCATCAAATAAGACAAACTTGGATTCTCATGATAATATTCAATATTTTTGTGATTAGGCACCACAATCATCTTCTCCTCATTGGGATACATGACACGGATGCTTTGGTATGGCAAAAAAAGCTTTTCTTTCCACATTTTCCATAGAATCAAAGTTTATCTGTCAAACAAGATAATCCTAGATTCTCATAATAATCTCTATTTTTTTAATCCGCACTGCAATCATGTTCTCCACTGTGGGATGCATGATATTGGTGCTTTGGTTTGGCAAGAAGAGCTTTCTCTCTACCATTTTCCTTACAATCAAAGTTCATTTGTCAAATGAGAAAACTTGAATTCTTATAATAATCTTTAATCATCTTGTGATTGGGCACTACAATCACGTTTTCCTCATTGGTGTACATGCTATTGATGCTTTGTTTTGAAAGAAAAGCTTTTCTTTCTAGATTTTCCATAGAATTAAAGTTTGTTATTAGGCAATGGAATCACGTTCTCCACTTTGGCTACACGATCTTCGTACTTTGGTTTGGCAATAAAAGCTCTTCTCTCCATCTTTTTTTTTTTATAATCAAAGTTCATTCATGAAATGGGACAAACTTGGATTCTCATAATAATATTCAGTTTTTTATGATTAGGCACCATAATCGTGTTCTCCTCATTAGGATACATGACACTGATGCTTTCATTTAGCAAGTTCTTTCTGTAACTTGGATTCCTATAATAGTATTCATTCTTTTATGATTGGGCATTACAATCATGTTCTCTTCATTGGGATACGTGACGCTGATGCTTTGGTTTGGCAAGAAAAGCATTTTTTTCGCATTTTCAATAAAATCAAGGTTCATCTGTCAAACAAGACAATTTAGATTCCTATAATAATCTGTATTTTTTTAATTCACACTATAATCATGTTCTCCTCATTGCGATGGACGATATTGGTGCTTTGGTTGACAAGAAAAGCTTTCTCTCTGCCATTTTCCTTACAATCAAATTTTATCCATCAAATGAGATGACCTTGGATTATCATAATAATCTTCATTTATTTTATGATTGGGCATCGCAATCATGTTCTCCTTATTGGGATACATAATATTGATGCGTTGGTTTGGTAGGAAAAGCCTTTCTTTGCGCCATGTTCCCTCGAATCAAAGTTCATCCATCAATCGAGATAAACATAGATTCTCACAATAATCTCCATTCTTTTGTTATTGGGCACTGCAAATCACGTTCTCTACTTTGGCTACATGATTTTCGCGCTTTGTGATTGGGCACTGTAATCTTTATTTATTTTGTGATGGGCACTGTAATCATGTTCTCCTTATTAGGATACATGATATTGATGCTTTGGTTTGGCAAGAAAAGCTTTTCTTTGCACCATGTTCCCTCAAATTGAAGTTTATCCGTCAATCGAGATAAATTAAGAGTCTTACAATAATCTATATTTTTTTGTTATTAGGCACTGCAATCATATCTTCATTTTGGCTACATGATCTTCGTGCTTTGTTTTGGCAATAAAAGCTATTCTCTCCACCATTTTCTTTATAATCAAAGTTCATCCATCAAATGAGAAAAACTTAGATTCTGGTAATAATATTCATTTTTTGTGATTGCGCACAAATAATCATTTTCTCCTCATTGGGATACATGGTACTGATGCTTTGGTTTGACAAGAAAAGCTTTTCTTTTGACATTTCCATAGAATCAAAGTTCGTCCGTCAAACAAAACAATCATGGATTCTCGTAATAATCTCTATTTTTTTAATCCGCATTATAATCACGTTTCCCTTATTGTGATGCACGATATTGGTGTTTTGGTTTGGCAAGAAAAGCTTTCTCTCTGCCATTTTCCTTATAATCAAAGTTTATCCCTTAAATGAGACAAACTTAGATTATCGTAATAGTATTCATTCTTTTATGATCACATACCCCAATCATGTTCTCCTCATTGTGATACATGATACTGATGTTTTAGTTTGGCAAGAAAAGCTTTTCTTTCCATATTTTCCATAGAATCAAAGCTCATCCGTCAAACAAGACAATTTCGGATTCTTGTAATAATCTTTCTTTTTTTTAATTCACACCATGATCATCTTCTCCTTATTGCGATGCACGATGTTGGTGCTTTGGTTTGGCAAGAAAAGCTTTTTGTCCTCCATTTTCTTTACAATCAAAGTTTATCCATCAAATGAGAAAAACTTGGATTCTCATAATAATCTTCATTCATTTTGTGATTGGGCACCACAATCATTTTCTCCTTATTGGGATACATGATATTGATGTTTTGGTTTAGTAAAAAAAGCTTTTCTTTCCACCATTTTCCCTAGAGTAAATGTTCATCTGTCAAACGAGACAAACTTGGATTTTCATAATAATCTCTATTTTTTGTTATTGGGCACTACAATCACGTTTTCCTCCTTGGCTACATGATTTTAGTGCTTCAGTTCGACAAGAAAAGTTTTTTTTCCATATTTTCCATAGAATCAAAGTTCATCAATTAAATGAGACAAACTTGGATTCTCATAATAATCTCCATTTTTTATGTGAATCAGTATGACAATCATGTTTTCCTCATTACGATACATGATAATGGTGCTTTGGGTTTCCAAGAAAAGCTTTTCCCTCCACCATTTTCCTTAAAATCAAAGTTTATTCGTCAAATGAGACAAACTTGGATTCTTATAATAATCTTTCATTCTTTTTGTGATTGCATGCCACAATCATATTCTTCTCATTGGGATACATGATATTGATGCTTTGGCTTGGTAAGAAAACTTTTTTTTTCACATTTTCTGTAGAATCAAAGTTCACCTGTCAAACAAGACAAACTTGGATTCTTGCATAATCTCCATCATTTTATTTGCACTATAATCATGTTCTCCTCGTTATGATACACGATATTGGTGCTTTGGTTTGGCAAGAAAAGCTTTCACTCTGACAATTTTTTTACAATTAAAGTTCATTCATCAAGTGAGACAAACTTGGATTTTCATAATAATCTTCATTCCTTTTGTGATTGGGCACTACATTATGTTTTCCTCATTGAGATACATGATATTGATGCTTTGGTTTGGCAAGAAAAGCTTTTCCTTCCACCATTTTTCCTAGAATCAAAGTTCATCCATGAAATGAGACAAACTTGGATTCTTATAATATTCTTCTTTTTTTTATTGATCATTATAATCGTGTTCACCTCTTTGAGTACACGATATTGGTGCTTTGTTTTTGCAATACTAGCTTTACTCTCCACCATTTTTCTTGTAATTAAAGCTCATCTGTCAAATGAGAAAAACTTGGATTCTTGTAATAATCTCAATTTTTTTTTGTTATTGAGCACTATAATCATGCTTTTGTCTTTGGGTACATGATATTGATACTTTGGTTTGGCAATAAAAGCTTTTTTTTCCACCATTTTCTTTATAGTCAAAGTTCATTAGTCAAATGAGACAAACTTGTATTCCTATAATAATATTCATTTTTATTTATGATTGGGCACTACAATCATGTTCTATTCATTGGGATACAAGATATTGGTGCTTTGATTTTGCAAGAAAAGGCTTTCTCTCTACCATTTTCCTTAAAATCAAAGTTTATTTGTAAAGTGAGACAAACTTGGATTCTCGTAATAATCTTTATTTTTTTGTGATTGGGCACCATAATCATCTTTTCCACGTTAGGATACTTGATACTGATGCATTAGTTTGGCAAGAAAACCTTTTTTTTCCACATTTTTCATAGAATGAAAGTTCGTCTATCAAATAAGACAAACTTGGATTCTTGAAATAATCTTTATATTTTATGTGAATCGGCATGACAATCATGTTCTCCTCACTGGGATACATGCTATTGGTGCTTTGGGTTTTCAAGAAAAGCTTTTAACCCTACCATTTTCCTTGGAATTAAAGTTCAACTATCAAGTGAAACAAACTTGGATTCTAGTAATAATCTTCATTCTTTTGTGATTTGGCACCATAATCATGTTTTCCTCATTGGGACACTTGATAGTGATGCCGTGGTTTGGCAAGAAAAGCTTTTCTTTCCATATTTTCCATAGAATCAAAGTTCATCCATCAAATGAGATAAACTTGGATTCTTGTAATAATCTCCATTTTTTTGTGAATTGGCATGACAATCATGTTTTCCTTATTGGGATACAAGATGTTGGTGCTTTAGCTTTCCAAGAAAACTTTTTCCCTCCACCATTTTCTTAGAATCAAAGTTCAACCGTCAAGTGAGATAAACTTGGATTCTCATAATAATCTTTATTCTTTCGTGATTAGGCACTACAATCATGTTCTCCGTATTTGGGATACATGATATTAATGCTTTGTCTTGGCAGGAAAAGCTTTTCTTTCCACCATTTTCCCTTAGATCAATGTACGTCTGTCAAAAGAGACAAACTTGGGTTCTCGTAATAATCTCTATTTTTTTAATTTGCACTATAATCGCATTCTCCTCATTACGATGCGCAATATTGGTGCTTTAGCTTAGCAAGGAAAGGTTTCTCTCTGCCAGTTTCCTTACAATCAAAGTTCATCCATCAAATGAGACAAGCTTGGATTCTCATAATAATCTTCATTCTTTTGTCATTGGGCACTACAATCATGTTCTCCTCATTAGGATACATGATATTGATGCTTTGGTTTGGGAAGAAAAGCTTTTTTTTACCATTTTCCCTCGAGTCAAAGTTCATCTATCATCGAGACAAACTTTGATTTTTGTAATAATCTCCATTTTTTTGTTATTGGGCACTGCAATCACATCTCTGCTTTGGCTACATGATCTTCATGCTTTGGCTTGGTAATTAAAGCTTTTCTCTCTACTAGTGTCCTTATAATCAAATTTGATCCATCAAATCAAACAAACTTGGATTCTCATAATAATATTCATCCTTTCGTGATTGGGCGCCATAATCACGTTCTCCTCATTGGGATACATAACACTAATGCTTTGGTTTGTCAAGAAAAGCTTTTCCCTTCACATTTTCCATAGAATCAAAGTTTGTTTGTCAAACAAGACAATGTTGGATTCTCATAATAATCTCTATTTTTTTAATTTGCATTACAATCACATACTCCTTATTGCGATGCATTATATTAGTGCTTTAGTTTGGCAAGAAAAGCTTTCTCTCTGCCATTTTCCTTGCAATCAAAGTTCATCATCAAATGGGGCAAACTTGGATTCCCATAATAATCTTCATTCATTTGGTGATTAGGCACTACAATCATGTTCTCCTTATTGGGATACATGATATTAATGCTTTGGTTTGGCAAGAAAAGTTTTTCTTTCCAGATTTTCCATAGAATCAAAGTACGTCCATCAAATGAGATAAACTTGAATTCTTGTAATCATCTCCAATTTCTATGTGAATCAGCATGACAATCATGTTCTCCTCATTGGGCTACATGATATTGGTGCTTTGGCTTTTCCTTCCACCATTTTCCTTAGAATCAAAGTTCATTTGCCAAATGAGACAAATTTGGATTCTAGTAATCATATTCAATTTTTTGTGATTGGGCACCACAGTTATGTTTCCCTCATTGGGATGCATGGTATTGATGCTTTGGTTTGGCTAGAGAAACCTTCTTTCCATATTTTTTTTAGAATCAAAGTCCATCCATCAAACGAGATAAACTTGGATCCTCGTAGTAATGTTCATTTTTTTCTAAATTAGCGTGACAATCATATTCTCCCCATTGGGATACATGATATTGTGCTTTAGCTATCCAAGAAAAGCTTTTCCCTCTGTCATTTTCCTTATAATCAAAGTTTGTCTACAAATTGAGACAAATGATGATTCTCGTAATAATGTCCACTTTATTTATGATTAGGCACCGTAATTCGTTAAGTGAGACAAACTTCGATTCTGATAATAATCTTCATTCTTTTGTGATTGGGCACCACAATCATGTTTTCCTCATTGGGATACTTGACACTAATGTTTTGGCTTGAAAAACTTTTCTCTTCACTATTTTCCCTAGAATCAAAGTTCATTCATCAAATGAGACAAACATGGATTCTCGTAATAATCTCCATTTTTTTGCTATTTGGCACTGCAATCACATTCTTCTCTTTGGCTACATGATCTTCATGCTTTAGTTTGGCAATAAAAGCTTTTCTCTCCACCATTTTCCTTATAATTAAAGTTTACCCATCAAATGAGACAAACTTGGATTCTCATAATAATATTCATTTTTTTGGGATTGGGCACCACAATCAAGTTTTCCTCATTAGGATACATGACATCGATCCTTTGGTTTGGCAAGAAAAGCATTTCTTTCCACATTTTCCATAAAATCAAACTTGATCCATGAAATAAGAGAAACTTAGATTCTTGTAATAATCTCCATTTTTTTGTGAATCGGCATGACAATCATGTCCTCCATAGTGGGATACATGATATTGGGGCTTTGGTTTTCTAAAGAGCATTTCCTTTCACCATTTTCCTTAGAATCAAAGTTCACCTGTAAATTGAGACAAATGATGATTCTCGTAATAATCTCCACTCCTTTTGTGATTAGGCACTACAATCATGTTCTACTCATTGGGTTACATGATATTAGTGCTTTGATTCTACAAGAAAAGCTTTTCTCTCCACCATTTCCTTTTAATCAAAGTTTATCTGTCAAGCGAGACAAACCTAGATTTTCATAATAAATTTATTCTTTTATGATTGGGCACCACAATCATGCTTTCCTCACTGTGATACTTGATATTGATGTTTTGGTTTGGAAAAAAAAAGCTTTTCTTTCTACCATTTTCCCTAGAATCGAAGTTCATCCGTCAAACAAGACAAACTTGGATTCGCATAATAATCTCCATTTTTTTGTTATTGGGCACTGCAATCACGTTTCGCTCTTTGGCTACACAATCTTCGTGCTTTGCTTTGGCAATAAAAGCTTTTCTCTTCACCATTTTCCTTATAATTAAAGTTCATCCACCAAATAAGACAAACTTGGATTCTTATAATAATATTATTTTTTTATGATTGGGCACCACAATCATGTTCTCGTCATTGGGATACATGACACTGATGCTTTGGTTTGGCAAAAAAAGCATTTCTTTCCACATTTTTCATAAAATCAAGGTTCATCCATCAGATGAGACAAACTTGGATACTTATTATAATTTCCCATTTTTCTTGTGATTCAGCACTACAATCATGTTCTCCTCATTGGGATACATGGTATTGGTGTTTTGGATTGGCAACAAAAGCTTTCTCTCTCCCATTTTCCTTATAATCAAAGTCTATTTGTCAAATGAGACAAACTTGTATTCTTATAATAATCTCCATTCTTTCTAAAGTTTGGCACTACAATCATGTTCCCCTTATTGGCATACATGATATTAATACTTTTGTTTGGCAGGAAAAGCTTTCCTTTCCACCATTTTCCTTCAAATTGAAGTTCATCGGTCAAGTGAGACAAACTTGGATTCTCGTAATAATTTCATTCTTTTGTAATTGGGCCCGACAATCATGTTTTCCTCATTAGGATACTTGGTACTAATGCTTTGGTTTGGCAAGAAAAGCTTTTCTTTCCACACTTTCCATAGAATTAAAGTTTGTCCATCAAATAAGACAAACTTGAATTCTTGTAATAATCTCCCTTTCTTATGTGAATTGACATGACAATCATGTTCTCCTCATTGGGACATAAGATATTGGTGCTTTGGCTTTCCAAGAAATGCTTTTCCCTCTATCATTTTCCCTAGAATCAAAGTTCACCTGTTAAATGAGACAAACTTGGATTCTCGTAATAATATTTATTTTTTTGTGATTGGGCACCACAGTCATGTTTTCCTCATTGGGATACATGATCAGATGCTTAGGGCAAGAAAAGCTTTTCTTTCCATATTTTTCATAGAATCAAAGTTCATTCATTAAACAAGACAATCTTGGATTTTCATAATAATCTCTATTTTTTCATTCACCCTACAATCATGTTCTCCTCTTTTGCTACATGATCTTCGTGCTTTGGTTTGGCAATAAAAGCTTTTCTCTCTACCATTTTCCTTATAATCAAAGTTAATCTGTCAAAAGAGACACACTTGGAATTCTCATAATAATATTCATTTCTTTATGATTGGGAACCATAATCATGTTCTCCTCATTAGGATACATGATACTAAAGCTTTGGTTTCCAAGAAAAGCTTTTCTTTCCACGTTTTCCATAGAATCAAAGTTCATCTATCAAACAAGATAATCCTGGATTCTTATAATAATCTTAATTTTTTTAATCCATGCTACAATCATGTTCTCCTCTTTGGCTGCACGATCTTCATGCCCTGGTTTGGCAATAAAAGCTTTTTTCTCTACCATTTTCTTTATAATCAAAATTCATATGTCAAATGAGACAAACTTGGAATTCTCATAATAATATTCATTTCCTTGTTATTAAGCACCATAATCACATTCTCGTCATTGGGATACATGACACTGATGCTTAGGTTTGGCAAGAAAAGCTTTTCTTTCTACATTTTCCATAAAATCAAAGTTCATCCATCAAACGAGACAACCTTAGATTCTCGTAATAATCTTTATTTTTTTAATTTGTACTACAATCATGTTCTTTTCATTGTGATGCACAATATTGGTGCTTTGGTTTGACAAGAAAAGCTTTCTCTTTACTATTTTTCTTACAATCAAAGTTCATCCATCAAATGAGACAAGCTTGGATTCTTATAATAATCTTCACTTATTTTGTGATTGGGTACTACAATCATGTTCTCTCCATTAGGATACATGATATTGATACTTTGGTTTGGCAAGAAAAGTTTTTCTTTCTACCATTTTCCCTTGAATTAAAGTTCATCTGCTAAATGAGACAAACTTGGATTCTTGTAATTATCTCCATTTTTTCTTACTAGGCACTACAATAAAGTTCTCTGCTTTGCCTACACAATCTTCGTGCTTTGGTTTGGCAATAAAAGCTTTTCTCTCCACTATTTTCCCTATAACCAAAGTTCATTTGTCAAATGAGATAAACACGGATTCTTGTAATAATATCCTTCTTTTTGTGATTAGAGACCACAATCATGTTCTCCTCATGAGAATACATCACACTGATAGTTTGGTTTGGCAAGAAAAGATTTTCTTTCCACGTTTTCCATAGAATCATAGTTTGTCTACAAAACAAGGCAATCTTGGATTCTCGTAATAATCTCCATTTTTTTAATTCGCACTACAATCATGTTCTCCTCGTTGCGATGGATGACATTGGTGCTTTGGTTTGACAAAAAAAGCTTTCCCTCTGCTATTTTTCTTACAATCAAAGTTCATCCATCAAATAAGACAAGCTTAGATTCTCGTAATAATCTTCACTTATTTTATGATTGGGTACTACATTCATGTTCTCCCCATTAGGATACGTGAAATCGATGCTTTGGTTTGGCAAGAAAAACTTTTCTTTCCACTATTTTCCCTTAAATCAAAGTCTGTCTACCTTACAAACTTGGATTCTCATAATAATCTCTATTTTTTTTTGTTAATAGGCACTGCAATCAAGTTCTAAGCTTTGGCTACATGATCTCTGTGCTTTAGTTTGGCAATAAAAGCTTTTCCCTAGCTTTGGCTACATGATCTCTGTGCTTTAGTTTGGCAATAAAATCTTTTCCCTCTGCCATTTTTCTCATAATCAAAGTTCATCCATTAAATAAGACAAACTTGGATTCTTGTAATAATATTCATTTTTTTGTGATTGGGCACCACAATCATGTTCTTCTAATTGAGATGCATGACACTGATGGTTTGGTTTGGCAAGAAAAACTTTTCTTTCCATATTTTTCGTAGAATCAAAGTTTGTCTACAAAACAATGTAATCTTGGATTCTTGTAATAATCTCCATTTTTTTAATTCGTATTACAATCATGTTCTCCTTATTGCGATGCATGATATTGGGGCTTTGGTTTGGCAAGAAAAGCTTTCTCTCTGCCATTTTTCTTACAATTAAAGTTTGTTCATCAAATGAGGTAAACTTGGATTCTTGTAATAATATTCATTCTTTTGTCGTTGGGCACCATAATCATGTTTTCCTCATTGTGATACATGGTATTGATTCTTTGGCTTAGGAAGAAAAACTTTTTTTTCTTTTTTTCCATAGAATTAAAGTTCGTCCATCAAATGAGACAAACTTGAATTCTCATAATAATCTCCATTTTTATGTGAATCGGTATGATAATCATGTTTTCCTCATTGGGATACATGATAGTGGTACTTCAGTTTTCCAAGAAAAGCTTTTCCCTCCACCATCTTCCTTAAAATCAAAGTTCATCTGTCAAATGAGACAAACCTGGATTCTTATAATAATCTTTATTCTTTTTGTGATTGTGCACCATAATCATATTCTCCTCATTGGGATACATGATATTGAAGCTTTGGCTTGGCAAAAAAAAATTTTTCTCACACTTTCTGTAGAATTAAAGTTTATCCATCAAATAAGACAAACTTGGATTCATGTCATAATCTCTATTTTTTTATTCGCACTATAATCATGTTCTCTTTATTATGATACACGATATTGGTGCTTTGATTTGACAAGAAAAGCTTTCACTCCAACATTTTCCTTACAGTCAAAGTTCATATGTTAAATGAGATAAACTTCGATTTTCATAATAATCATATTTTTTTTTGTGATTGGGCACTACATCATCTTCTCCTCATTGAGATACATGATATTGATGCTTTGATTTGGCAAGAAAAACTTTTCCTTCCACCATTTTTCGTAGAATCAAAGTTCATCCGTCAAATGAGACAAACTTGGATTCTTATAATAATCTTCATTTTTTTTGCTATTGATCACTATAATCTTGTTCACCTCTTTGGGTACATGATACTGGTGCTTTGTTTTGGAAACAAAAGCTTTTCTCTCCACCATTTTCCTTATAATCAAAGCTCATCCGTCAAAAGAGGCAACTTGGATTCTCGTAATAATCTCAATTTTTTTGTTATTGAGCACTATAATCACATTCTCGTCTTTGGGTACACGATATTTGTGCTTTGGTTTGGCAATAAAAGCTTTTCTCTCCACCATTTTACCTATAATCAAAGTTTATCCATTAAATGAGACAAACTTGGATTCCCATAATAATATTTAATTTTTTTAATTGGGCACCACAATCATGTTCTCCTTATTGGGATACATGATATTGGTGCTTTGGCTTTCAAAGAAGAGCTTTTCCCTCCAACATTTTCTTTATAATCAAAGTTCATCCATCAACTAAGATAAATGATGATTCTCGTAATAATCTCCTCTCTTTTTGTGACTAGGCACTGCAATCATGTTTTACTCATTGGGATACAAGATATTGGTACTTTGATTTAGCAAGAAAAGGCTTTCTCATTTTTCTTATAATCAAAGTTCATCCGTCAAGTGAGGCAAACTTGGATTCTCATAAAAATCCTTGTTCTTTTGTGATTGGGCACCATAATCATGTTTTCCTCGTTGGGATACTTGATACTGATGCCTTGATTTGGCAAAAAAAGTTTTTCTTTTTATGTTTTCCATAGAATCAAAGTTCGTCTATCAAATGAGGCAAACTTGGATTCTTGAAATAATTTCTATATTTTATGTGAATTGACATGACAATCATGTTTTCCTTATTAGGATACATGCTATTGGTGCTTTGAATTTCCAAGAAAAGCTTTTCCCTCCACCATTTTCCTTAGAATCAAAGTTTAATTGTCAAGTGAGGAAAACATGGATTCTCATAATAATCTTCATTCTTTTGTGATTAGGCACCATAATTATGTTTTCCTCATTGAGATACTTGATATTAATGCCTTGGTTTGGCAAGAAAAGCTTTTTTTTCCATATTTTCCATAGAATCAAAGTTCATCCACCAAATAAGACAAACTTGGATTCTTGTAATAATCTCCATTTTTTATGGGAATCGGCATGACAATCATGTTCTCCTCATTGGGATACATGATATTGGTGCTTTGGCTTTCCAAGAAAACTTTTTCCCTCCACCATTTTCCTTAGAATTAAAGTTCAGCCGTCAAGTGAGACAAACTTGGATTCTCATAATAATCTTCATTCTTTTGTGATTGGGCACCACAATCTTGTTTTTCTCATTGGGATACTTGATACTGGTGCTTTAGTTTGGCAAGAAAAGCTTTTCTTTCCACATTTTCCATAGAATAAAGTTAATCCATCAAACAAGACAATCTTGGATTCTCATAATAATCTCTATTTTTTTTTAATTCCCAATACAATCTTGTTCTCCTCATTGCGATGCACGATATTGGTGCTTTGCTTTGGCAAGAAAGGTTTTCTCTCCTCCATTTTCTTGACAATCAAAGTTCATCCATCAAATGAGTCAAGCTTGGATTCTTGTAATAATCTTCATTAATTTTGTGATTGGGCACTACAATCATGTTCTCCTCATTTGGGATGCATGATATTGATGCTTTGGCTTGCCAGGGAAAGCTTTTCTTCCCACCATTTTCCCTCCAATCAAAGTTCGTCCGTCAAACGAGACAAACTTGGATTCTCGTAATAATCTCTATTTTTTTTAATTCGCACTAAATCACGTTCTCCTTATTGCGACGCACGATATCGGTGCTTTGTCTTGGCAAGAAAAGCTTTCTCTCCACCCATTTTCCTTACAATTAAAGTTCATCTGTCAAATGAGACAAGCTTGGGTTCTCGTAAAAATCTCCATTCATTTTGTGATTGGGCACTACAATCATGTTCTCCTCATTGAGAAAACTGATATTGATGCTTTGGTTTGGCAAGAAAAGCTTTTCTTTTTGCCATTTTCCCTCGAGTCAAAGTTTATCTGTCAAATGAGACAAAATGGATTTTTGTAATAATCTCCATTTTTTTTTGTTATTGGGCACTGCAATCATGTTCTACGCTTTGGCTACATGATCTTCATGCTTTGGCTTAGCAATAAAAGCTTTTCCCTCCACCATCTTATAATCAAAGTTCATTTGTTAAATGAGATAAACTTGGATTCTCATAATAATATTCATCTTTTTGTGATTGGGCACCATAATCATGTTCTCCTTATTGGGATACATGACGCTGATGCTTTGGCTTGGTAAAAAAAGCATTTTTTTTTGCATTTTCCATAAAATCAAGGTTCATCCATCAGATTAGATAAACTTGGATTCTCATAACAATCTTCATTTTTTTTTAATTCGCACTACAATCAGGTTTTCCTTATTGCAATACACAATACTGGTGCTTTGGTTTGGCATGAAAAGCTTTCTGTCTGCCATTTTCCTTACAATCAATGTTCATCCATCAAATAAGACAAACTTGGATTCTTGTAATAATCTTTATTCATTTGGTGATTAGGCATAACAATCATCTCTGCTCATTGGGATACATAATATTTATGCTTTGGTATGGCAAGAAAAGCTTTTCATTCCACCATTTTCCCTCGAATCAAAGTTCATCTGGCAAATAAGACAAACTTTGTTTCTTGTAATAAGCTTCATTTTTTTGTTATTGGGCACTACAATCACGTTCTCCGTTTTGGCTACATGATCTTCATTGTTTGGTTCAGTAGTAAAAGCTTTTCTCTCTACCATTTTCCCTATAATCAAAGTTCATTCGTAAAATGCAAAAAACTTGGTTTCTCGTAACAGTATTCATCTTTTTGATTGGGCACCAAAACCATGTTCTCCTCATTGGGATACATGATACTGATACTTTGGTTTGGCAAGAAAAGCTTTTCTTTTCACATTTTCCATAAATCAAAGTTTGTCTGTCAAATAAGATAATCTTAGAATCCCATAATAATCTCCATTTTTTTTTAATTTGCACAACAATCATGTTCTCCTAAATGTGATGCATGATACTGGCGTTTTGGTTTGGCAAGAAAAGCTTTCTCTCAAACATTTTCCTTCAATCAAAGTTTGTTCGTCAAATAAGGCAAACTCAGATTCTCGAAATAATCTTCATTCATTTTGTGATTGGACATTACAATCATGTTCTCCTCACTGGGATACATGATATTGATGCTTTGGTTCGGCAAAAAAAGCCTTTCTTTTTAGATTTTCCATAGAATCAAAGTTCATCCATCAGATAAGATAAACTTGGATTCTCCTAATAATCTCCATTTTTTTGTAAATCGACATAACAATCATGTTCTCCTCATTATGATACATCATATTTATGCTTTGGCTTTCCAAGGAAAGCTTTCCCTCTACTATTTTCCTTAGAATCAAAGTCCATCCATCAAATGAAACAAACTTGGATTCTTGAAATAATATTCATTTTTTTGTGATTAGGCACCACAATCATGTTCTCCTCATTGGGATACATGATACTGATGCTTTGGTTTGGCAAGAAAAGCTTTTCTTTCCATATTTTCCATAAAATCAAAGTTCATCTATCAAACAAGCCAATCATGGATTCTCGTCATAATCTCTATTTTTTTAATTTGCACTACAATCATGTGCTCCTTATTGCGATGCACGATATTGGTGTTTTGGTTTGGCAAGAAAACCTTTCTCTCTGCCATTTTGCTTGCAATCAAAGTTCATCCATTAAATGTGACAAGCCTAGATATTCATAATAATCTTCATTTATTTTATGATTGGGCACTACAATCGTGTTCCCCTCATTGGGATACATGATACTGGTGCTTTGATTTGGTAAGAAATGATTTTCTTTCCACCATTTTTCCCCAAATTAAAGTTTGTCTGCCAAACAAGATAAACTTGGATTCTCGTAATAATCTCCATTTTTTGGTTATTGGGCACTGCAATCATGTTCTTCACTTTGGCTATAAGGTCTTTGTGCTTTGCTCTGGCAATAAAAGCTTTTCTCTCCACCATTTTCCTTATAATCAAAGTTTATCCGTCAAATAAGACAAACTTGGATTCTCGTAATAATATTCATCTTTTTCTAATTGGGCACCAATCATGTTCTCCTCATTGGGACACATGATGCTAATGCTTTGGTTTGGCAAGAAAAGCATTCCTTTTTGCATTTTCCATAAAATCAAGGTTCATCCATCAGACGAGATAAACTTGGATTCTTGTAATAATCTTTATTTTTTTAATTCACACTACAATCACATTCTTCTTATTGCGATGCACAATACTAGTGCTTTGGTTTAGCATGAAAAGCTTTCCGTCTGCCATATTCCTTACAATCCATGTTCGTCTTTCGAATGAGACAAACTTGGATTCTTATAATAATCTTTATTCATTTTGTGATTAGGCACAACAATCATGTTTTCTTCATTGGGATACATGATATTGATGCTTTGGTATGGCAAGAAAAGCTTTTCATTCCACCATTTTCCCTCGAATCAAAGTTCATCTGGCAAATAAGATAAACTTTGTTTCTAGTAATAATCTTCATTTTTTTGTTATTGGGCACTGCAATCATGTTCTTCGCTTTGGCTACACAATCTTCATTGGTTGGTTCGACAGTAAAAGCTTTTTTCTCCACCATTTTCCCTATAATCAAAGTTCCTCTGTCAAATGCAAAAAATTTGGTTTCTCGTAATAGTAATCATTTTTTTTGTGATTGGGCACCACAACCATGTTCTTCTCATTGGGATACATACACTAATGCATTGGTTTGGCAAGAAAAGCTTTTTTTTCCACATTTTCCATAAATCAAAGTTTGTCTGTCAAACAAGATAATCTTAGAATCTCATAATAATCTCCATTTTTTTAATTCACACTACAATCACGTTCTCCTCAATGCGATGCATGATATTGGCAGTTTGGTTTGGCAAGGAAAGCTTTCTCTCAATCATTTTCGTTGCAATCAAAGTTTGTTCACCAAATGAGGCAAACTCAAATTCTTGGATTAATCTTCATTCATTTTGTGATTGGGCTCTACAATCATGTTCTCCTCATTAGGATACATGATATTGATGCTTTGGTTTGGCAAAAAAAGCTTTTCTTTTTAGATTTTCTATAGAAACAAAGTTCATCCATCAAATAAGACAAACCTAGATTCTCATAATAATCTCCATTTTTTTGTAAATCGGCATGACAATCATGTTCTCCTCATTGGATTACATCATATTTATGCTTTGGCTTTCCAAGGAAAGCTTTTCCCTCCACTATTTTCCTTAGAATCAAAGTCCATCCATCAAATGAGACAAACTTGGATTCTTGTAATAATATTCATTTTTTTGTGATTGGACACTACAATCATGTTTTCCTCATTGGGATACATGATACTGATGCTTTGGTTTGGCAAGAAAAGCTTTTCTTTCCATATTTTCGATAGAATCAAAGTTCGTCCGTCAAATAAGACAGTCATGGATTCTTGTCATAATCTCTATTTTTTTAATTCGCACTGCAATCATGTTCTCCTTATTACGATACATGATATTGGTGCTTTGGTTTGGCAGGAAAAGCTTTCCCTCTGCCATTTTGCTTGCAATCAAAGTTCATCCATCAAATGTTACAAGCTTGGATTCTCGTAATAATTTCCATTCATTTTGTGATTGGGCACTACAATTATGTTCTCCTCATTGGGATACGTGATATTGATGCTTTGGTTTGGCAAGAAAAGCTTTTCTTTCTGCCATTTTCCCTCAAATCAAAGTTCATCTGCCAAATGAGACAAACTTGGATTCTCGTAATAATCTCTATTTTTTGGCTATTGGGCACTACAATCACGTTCTCTGCTTTGGCTACACGATCATTGTGCTTTGGTTTGGCAATAAAAGGTTTTCTCTCCACCATTTTCCTTATAATCAATGTTCATCTATCAAATGAGACAAACTTGGATTCTTATAATAATATTCATTTTTTTATGATTGGGCACCACAATGATGTTCTCCTCATCGGGGTATGGTTTGATTTGGCAAGAAAAACATTTCTTTGCACATTTTCCATGGAATCAAAGTTGTTTAATTCGCACTACGACCACATTCTCTTCATTGCGATGCATAATATTGGTGCTTTGGTTGTTCTCCTCATTGGGATACACGACACTGATGCTTTGGTTTGGCAAGAAAAGCTTTTCTCTCCACATTTTTCATAGAATCAAAGTTCATCTGTCAAACAAGACAATCTTGGATTCTCATAATAATCTCAATTTTTTTAATTCACACTATAATCACGTTCTCCTAATTATGATGCATGATATTGGTGTTTGGTTTGGCTAGAAAAGTTTTCCTTCTGTCATTTTCGTTGCAAATAATGTTTATCTGTCAAATAAGACAAACTTAGATTCTCGTAGTAATCTTCATTCATTTTGTGATTGGGCACTATAATCATGTTCTCCTTATTAGGGTACATGATATTGATGCTTTGGTTCAGCAAGAAAAGTTTTTCTTTCCAAATTTTCCATAGAATCAAAGTTCATCCATCAAATATGACAAACTTGGATTCTCATAATAATTTTTATTTTTTTGTAAATCGGCATGACAATCATGTTCTCCTCATTGGGATACATGATATTGGTCCTTTGGCTTTCCAAGAAAAGCTTTTCCTACTATCATTTTGCTTAGAATCAAAGTTCATTCGTCAAATGAGACAAACTTGGATTCTTGTAATAATATTCATTTTTTTGTGATTGGGCACCACAATCATGTCCTCCTCATTGGGATACATGATACTGATGCTTTGGTTTGGCAAGAAAAGCTTTTCTTTCCACTTTTTTCATAGAATCAAAGTTCGTCCGTCAAACAAGACAATCTTGGATTCTCGTCACAATCTTCATTTTTTATAATTTGCACTACAATCATGTTTTCCTCATTGCAATGCACGATATTGGTGCTTTGGTTAGGCAAGAAAAGGTTCTCTTCGTAATTTTGCTTACAATCAAAGTTCATCTATCAAATTTGACAAGCTTGGATTCTCATAATGATCTTCATTCATTTTGTGATTGGGCACCATAATCTGTTCTCATCATTGGGATACATGATATTGATGCTTTTGTTTAGCAAGAAACGCTTTTCTTTCCACAATTTTCAGTTAAATCAAAGTTTATCCACCAAACAAGACAAACTTGGATTCTCATAATAATCTTCATTTTTTTGTTATTGGGCACTGTAATCATGTTCTCCACTTTGGCTACAAGATCTTTGTGCTTTGGTTCGGCAATAAAAGCTTTTCTCTCCACCATTTTTCTTATAATCAAAGGTTATCCGTCAAATAAGACAAACTTGGATTCTCGTAATAATATTCATCTTTTTGTGATTGGGCACCACAATCATGTCCTCCTCATTAGGATACATGACACTGATGCTTTGATTTGGCAAGAAAAGCTTTTCTTTCCACATTTTCCATAGAATCAAAGTTTGTTTGTCAAACAAGAAATTTTGGATTGTTATAATAATCTTTTTTTTTTTAATTCGCACTACAATCATGTTCTCCTCATTGCGAAGCATGATATTGGTGCTTTGGTTTAGTAAGAAATGCTTTCTCTCCATCATTTTTCTTGCAATCAAAGTTCATCTTTCAAACAGGACAAACTTAGATTCTCGTAATAATCTTCATTCATTTTGTGATTAGGCACTACAACCATGTTCTTCTCATTGGGATACATGATATTAATGCTTTGTTTGGCAAGAAAAGCTTTTCTTCCCAGATTTTCCATAGAATCAAAGTTCACCCATCAAATATAACAAACTTGGATTCTCGTAATAGTCTCCATTTTTTTTGTAAATCGGCATGACAATTATGTTTTCCACATTGGGATACAAGTTATTGGTCTTTTGGCTTTCCAAGAAAAGCTTTTCCCTCTATTATTTTTCTTAGAATCAAAGTTCATCCGTCAAATGAGACAAACTTGGATTCTTGTAATAATATTCATCTTTTTGTGATTGGGCACCACAATCATGTTCTCCACTTTGGGACACATGATATTGATGGTTTGGTTTGGCAAGAGAAGCTTTTCTTTCATATTTTTCATAGAATCAAAGTTCATCTGTAAAACAAAACAATCTCGGATTCTCATCACAATCTTCATTTCTTTTTAATTTGCACTACAATCACGTTCTCCTTAGTGCAATGCCCGATATTGGTGCTTTGGTTAGGCAAGAAAACATTTCTCTCTGTCATTTTGCTTACAATCAAAGTTCATCCATCAAATATGACAAGCTAGGATTCTCGTAATGATCTTCATTCATTCATTTTGTGATTGGGCACCACAATCATGTTCTCCTCATTGGGATACATGATATTGATGCTTTTGTTTGGCAAGAAAAGTTTTTCTTTCCACCATTTTCCCTCGAATCAAAGTTCATCCGCCAAATAAGACAAACTTGGATTCTCATAATAATCACCATTTTTTTTGTTATTGGGCACTACAATCGTGTTCTCCACATTGTCTACAAGATCTTTGTGCTTTGGTTTTGCAATAAAAGCTTTTCTGTCCACCATTTTCCTTTTAATCAAAGGTCATTCGTCAAATGAGACAAACTTGGATTCTTGTAATAATATTCGGCTTTTTGCGATTGGTCACCAGAATCATGTTCTCCTCATTGGGATACATGACACTGGTGCTTCGATTTGGCAAGAAAAGCTTTTCTTTCCACGTTTTCCATAGAATCAAAGTTTGTTTACCAAACAAGACAATATGGATTCTCATAATAATTTTTGTTTTTGTAATTCGCACTACAATCACGTTTTCTTCTTTCTGAAGCATGATATTGGTGCTTTGGTTGAACAAGAAATGCTTTCTCTCTGTCATTTTCCTTGCAATCAAAGTTCATCCATCAAATAAGACAAACTTGGATTCTCATAATAATCTTCATTCGTTTTGTGATTGGGCACTACAATCATGTTCTCCTGATTGGGATACATGATATCGATGCTTTTGTTTGGCAAGAAAAACTTTTTTTTCCACCATTTTCCCTCGAATCAATGTTCGTCTGCCAAACGAGACAAACTTGGAATCTTGTAATAATCTCTATTTTTTTAATTCGCACTATAACCATGTTCTCATTGCGATGGATGATATTGCTGCTTTGGTTTGCCAAGAAAAGCTTTCTCTCTACCATTTTCCTTACAGTCAAAGTTCATCCATCAAATGAGACAAGCTTGGATTCTCGTAATAATCTTCATTCCTTTTGTGATAGGGCATTACAATCATGTTCTCCTCATTGGGATACATGATATTGATGCTTTGATTTGGCAAGAAAAGCTTTTCTTTCCACCATTTTCCTTTGAATCAAAGTTCATCCTCCAAATGAGACAAACTTGGATTCTCGTAATAATCTCTATTTTTTTGTTATTGGGCATTACAATGACGTTCTCTGCTTTGGCTACACGATCTTTGTGCTTTGGTTTGGCAATAAACACTTTGCTCCCCAACATTTTCCTTATAGTCAAAGTTCATCTGTCAAATGAGATAAACTTAGATTCTCATAATAATATTCATTTTTTTTGTGATTAGGCACCACAATCATGTTCTCTTCATTGGGATACATGACATTTGTGGTTTGGTTTGGAAGAAAAACTTTTCTTTCCACATTTTCCATAGATTTAAAGCTCACTGTAAAACAAGACAATCTTGGATTCTCGTCATAATCTTCATTTTTTTAATTCGCACTACAATCACGTTCTCTTTATTGCAATGCATGATATTGGGGTTTGGTTTGGCAAGAAAAACTTTCTCTCCACCATTTTCATTACAATCAAAGTTTTTCCATCAAATGAGACAATCTTGGATTCTCATAATAATTTTTATTTTTTTAATTCTTATTACAACAAGTTATCTTTATTGTGATGCACAACATTGGTGCTTTGGTTTGGCAGGAAGTGCTTTCTGTCTGCCATTTTCCTTACAATTAAAGTTGTTTGTTAAATGAGACAAACTTAGATTCTCATAATAATCTTCATTCATTTGTGATTGGGCACCATAATCATGTTTTCCTCGTTAGGATACATGGTATTGATGCTTCAACATAGGAATAAAAGCTTTTCTTTCCATGTTTTCAATAGAATCAAAGTTCGTCTATCAAATAAGACAAACATGGATTCTTGTAATAATCTCCATTTTTTATGTGAATCGGCATGACAACCATGTTTTCCTCATAGGGATACATGATATTGGAGCTTTGGCTTTCCAAGAAAAGCTTTTCCCTCCACCATTTTCCTTAGACTAAAAGTTTATCCGTCAAATAAGACAAATAAGGACTCCCATAATAATCTTCATTCTTTTGTGATTATGCACCACAATCATATTCTCTTCATTGGAATACATGATATTTGATGCTTTGGCTTAGCCAAAAAAGCTTTTCATTCCATCATTTTCCCTTGAATCAAAGCTAGTCCATCAAATGAGATAAACTTGGGAACTGCAACCACATTTTTTGCTTTGGCTACATGATCTTTGTGCATTGGTTTGGCATAAAAGCTTTTCTCTCCACCATTTTCATTATAATTAAAGTTTATCCGTCAAATGAGACAAACTTGGATTCTCATAATAATATTCATTTTTTTGTGATTAGGCACCACAATTATGTTCTCCTTATTGGGATGCATGACACTAATCTTTGGTTTGGCAAAAAAAAGCTTTTCTTTCTACATTTTCCATAGAATCAAAGTTTGTCTGTCAAACAAGACAATCTTGGATTCTCATAATAATCTTTATTTTTTTAATTCGCACTACAATCATGTTCCCCTTTTTGCAATGCACGATAATGATGCTTTGCTTTGGCAAGAAAAGCTTTCTCTCCATCATCTTCCTTGCAATCAAAGTTCATCCATCAAATGAGATAAACTTGGATTCTTATAATAATCTTCATTCATTTTGTGATTGGGCACTGCAATCATGTTCTCCTCATTGGGATACATGATATTGATGTTTTGGTTTGACAAGAAAAGCTTTTCTTTCCAGATTTTCCACAAAATCAAAGTTTGTCCATCAATCTTCATTCATTTTGTGATTGGGCACTACAATCATGTTCTCCTCATTGGGATACATGATAATGATGTTTTGGTTTGACAAGAAAAGCTTTTCTCTCCAGATTTTCCACAAAATCAAAGTTTGTCCATCAAATGGGACAAACTTGGATTCTTTGTATAATCTCCATTTATTTGGAAATTGGGACTACAATTATGTTCTCCTCTTTGGCATACATGACAGTAATGCTTTCGTTTGGCAAGAAAAGCATTTTTTTCCACATTTTCCATAAAATCAAGGGTCGTTCGTCAGATGAGATAAACTAAGATTCTCATAATAATCTCTATTTTTTTAATTCGCACTACAATCATGTTATCCTCATTGTGATGGATGATATTGGTGCTTTGGTTTGACAAGAAAAGTTTTCTCTCTACCATTTTCCTTACAATCAAAGTTCATCCATCAAATAAGACAAGCTTGGATTCTAGTAATAATCATCTCTGATTCTGTGATTGGGTACTACAATCATACTCTCCTCGTTGGGATACATGATATTGATGCTTTGGTTTGGCAAGAAAAGCTTTTCTTTCCACCATTTTCCCTCAAATCAAAGTTCGTTTGCCAAACGAGACAAACTTGGATTCTTGTAATAATCTCCATTTTTTGTTGTTAGGCACTGCAATCAAGTTCTCCACTTCGGCTACACAATCTTTATGCTTTGGTTTGGCAATAAAAGCTTTTCTCTCCATCATTTTCCTTACAATCAAAGTTCATTTGTCAAATGAGACAAGCTTGGATTCTTGCAATAATATTCATTTTTTTTTGTGATTAGGCACCACAATCATGTTCTCCTAATTAGGATACATGACACTGACGGTTTAGTTTCGTAAGAAAAGTTTTTCTTTCCACATATTCCATAGAATCAAAGTTCATTTGCAAAATAAGACAATTTTAGATTCTCATAATAATCTTCATTTTTTTAATTCACACTACAATCATGTTCTTTTCATTACGAAGCATGATATTGGGGCTTTGGTTTGGCAAGAAAAGCTTTCTCTCTGCCATTTTCCTTATAATCAAAGTTCGTCCATCAAATGAGGTAAACTTGGATTCTCATAATAATATTCTTTTTTTTATGATTGCACGCCACAATCATTTTTTTCTCATTAGGATACATGTTATTGATGCTTTGGTTTAGCAAGAAAGGTTTTTTTTCACATTTTCCATAAAATCAAAGTTCATCTGTCAAACAAGACAATCTTGGATTCCCGTAATAATCTTTATTTTTTTAATTCGCACTACAATCATGTTCTCTCTATTGCAATGCACAATATTGGTGCTTTGGTTTGGCAGGAAAAGCTTTTTGTCTGCCATTTTCCTTACAATCAAAGTTCATCCGTCAAATGAGACAAACTTGGATTCACGTAATAATCTTTATTCTTTTGTGATTGAGCACCATAGTCATGTTTTCCTCATTGGGATACGTGACACTGATGCTTTGGCTTATGAAGAAAAGCTATTTTTTCCATATTTTCCATAGAATCAAAGTTCATCCATCAAATGAGACAAACTTGGATTCTCATAATAATCTCCATTTTTTATGTGAATCAGCATGACAATCATATTCTCCTTACTGGGATACATGATATTGGTGCTTTGGCTTCCCAAGAAAAGCTTTTTCCTCCACCATTTTCCTTAGAATCAAAGTTCATCCGTCAAATAAGACACTTATAATCTCAAAATAATCTTTATTTTTTTTTTATGATTGCACAACACAATCATATTCTCCTCGTTGGGATATATGATATCAATGCTTTAGTTTGGCAGGAAAAGTTTTTCTTTCCATTTTTTCCATAGAATCAAAGTTTGTCAGTCAAACAAGACAATCTTAGATTCTCATAAAAATCTTCATTTTTTTATTTCACACTACAATCAACTTCTCCTTATCGCGATGCACGATATAGGTGCTTTGGTTCGGCAGGAAAAACTTTCTATCTGCTATTTTCCTTGCAATCGAAGTTCGTCTGTCAAATGAGATAAAAATGGATTCTTGTGATAATCTTTATTTTGTGATTGGGCATGGCAATCATGTTCTTCTTATTGGGATACATGAATTGATGCTTTAGTTTAGCAAGAAAAGCTTTTCTTTCCACCATTTGACCTCGAATCAAAGTTCATTCGTCAAATAAGGCAAACTTGGATTCTCGTGATAATCACTATTTTTTTGTTATTTGGTATTGCAACCACGTTATTCACTTTAACTACATGATCTTTGTACCTTGGTTTGCCAATAAAAGCCTTTCTACCACTACTTTCCTTTTAATCAAAATTCATCTGTCAAATAAGACAAACTTGGATTCTCATAATAATATTCATTTTTTTGTAATTGGGCACCATAATTATGTTCTCCTCATTGGGATACATGACACTGATGCTTTGGTTTGGCAAAAAAAGCTTTTCTTTCCACATTTTCCACAGAATCAAAGTTTGTCTGTCAAACAAGACAATCTTGAACTCTCATAATAGTCTTCATTTTTTAATTCACAATACAATCACGTTCTCCTCTTTGTGATACACAATATTGGTGCTTTTCTCTCCACTATTTTCCTTATAATTAGAGTTCATCTATCAAATGAGACAAACTTGGATTCTCATAATAATATTCATTTTTTTGATTAGGCGCCGCAATTATGTTCTCCTCATTGGGATAAATGACACTGATTGCTTGGTTTGGCAAGAAAGGCTTTTCTTTCCACATTTTTCATAGAATTAAAGCTCATCCGTGAAACAAAACAATCTTAGATTCTCGTAATAACTTTTATTTTTTTAATTTACACTACAATCATGTTCTCCTCATTGCAATGCATGATATTAGGGCTTTGGTTTGGCAAGAAAACCTTTCTTTCTACCATTTCCCTTGCAATTAAAGTTCTTCTGTGAAATGAGACAAACTTGGATTCTCATAATAATCTTCATTTTTTTATTGCGCACCACAATCATGTTTTCCTTATTAGGATACATGATACTAATGCTTTGGTTTGGCAAGAAAAGCTTTTTTTTCCATATTTTCCATAGAATCAAAGTTCATCCATCAAGCAAGACAATCTTGATTCTTGTAAAAATCTCTATTTTTTTAATTCGTACTACAATTATGTTCTTCTTATGGCGATGCACGATATGGGTGCTTTAGTTTGGCAAGAAAAACATTCTATCCGCCATTTTCCTTACAATCAAAGTTCGTTCATCAAAAAAGACAAACTTGGGTTCTCATAATAATCAGCATTCATTTTGTGATTAGGCACTACATTCATGTTCTCCTCATTAGGATACATGATATTGATGCTTTGGTTTAGAAAGAAAAGCTTTTCTTTCTAGATTTTCCATAAAATCAAAGTTCATTCATCAAATAAGAAAACTTGGATTCTCGTAATAATCTCAATTTCTTTACAAATCGGCATGACAATCATGTTCTCCTCGTTGGGATAAATGATATTGGTGCTTTGGCTTTCCAAGAAAAGCTTTTCCCTCCTCTATTTCCCTTAAAATCAAAGTTCATCCGTGAAATGAGACAAACTTGGATTCTTCTAATAATATTCATTTTTTTATGATTCGATACCACAATCTTGTTCTCCTCATTGGGATACATGATTTTGATATTTGGTTTGGCAAGAAAAGTTTTCTTTCCACATTTTCCATAGAATCAACGTTTGTCTGTCAAACAAGACAATCTTGGATTCTCCTAATAATCTCCATTTTTTTAATTCGCACTACAATTATATTCTCCTCATTGCGATGCACGATTTTGGTGCTTTGGTTTGGCAAGAAAAGCTTTCTCTCTGCCATTTTCCTTACAATCAAAGTTCATCCATCAAATAAGATAAGCTTGGATTCTCGTAATAATCTTCATAATTTTATGATTGGGAACTACAATCATGTTCTCTTCATTGAGATACATGATATTGATGCTTTGGTTTGGCAAGGAAAGCTTTTCTTTTCACTATTTTCCCTCGAATCAAAGTTCATCCATCAAACAAGATAAACTTGAATTCTCATAATAATCTCCATTTTTTTGTTACTGGGCATCGCAATCATGTTTTCTGCTTTGATTACATGATCTTCGTGGTTTGGTTTAGCGATAAAAGCTTTTCTCTCCACTATTTTTCTTATAATCAGAGTTCATCTGTCAAATGAGAAAAAAATGGATTCTTGTAATAATATTGATTTTATTGTGATTGGGCACCATAATCATGTTTTTCTCATTGGGATACATGACATTGATGCTTTTGTTTGGCAAGAAAAGAATTTCTTTCCACATTTTCCATAAAGTTAAGGTTCATTCATTAGATAAGACAAACTTAGATTCTCGTAATAAAATCAATTTTTTAAATTCGAACTACAGTCATGTTCTCCTTATTGCAATGGATGATATTGGTGCTTTGGTTTGGGAAGAAAAGCTTTCTCCCTACCATTTTCCTTAAAATCAAAGTTCATCCATCAAAAGAGATAAGCTTGGATTCTCATAATAATCTTTTTTCATTTTGTGATTGGGCACCATAATCATGTTCTCCTCATTAGGATACATGATATTGATGCTTTGGTTTGGAAAGAAAAGCTTTTCTTTCCATCGTTTTCCCTTGAATTAAAGTTCGTCCGTTAAATGAGACAAACTTGGATTCTCATAATAAGCTCTATTTTTTTTATTGGGCACTGCAATCACATTCTCCATTTTAGCTACACAATCTTCGTGCTTTGGTTTGGCAATAAAAGCTTTTCTCTCCATCTTTTTCCTTCTAATAAAAGTTCATTCATCGAATGAGACAAACTTAGATTCCTATAATAATATTTAGTTTTTTGGGATTGTGCATGACAATCATGTTCTCCTTGTTAGGATACATGCTACTGATGCTTTGGTCTGGCAAGAAAAGCTTTTCTTTCCATATTTTCCATAGAGTTAAAGTTTATCTGTCAAACAAGGCAATCTTCGATTCTCATAATAATCTTTATTTTTTAATTTGCACTATAATCATGTTCTTCTTATTGCGATGCAGGATATTGGTGCTTTTGTTTGGCAAGAAAAGCTTTCTTTCCGCCACTTTTCTTACAAGCAAAGTTCATGCATCAAATGAGACAAACTTGGATTCTCTAACAATATTCATATTTTTTTGTGATTGCGCAGCATAATCATGTTCTCCTCATTAGGGTATATGATATTAACGCTTTGGTTTGGCAAGAAAAGCTTTTCCTTCCACATTTTCCATAGAATAAATGTTCATCCGTGAACTAAGACAATCTTGGATTCTCGTAATAATCTCTATTTTTTTAATTCACACTATAATCACATTCTTGTTATTGCAATGCACGATATTAATGCTTTGGTTTAGCGAAAAAGCTTTCTATGAGTCGTTTTCCTTACAATCAAAGCCATCTGCCAAATGAGACAAACTTGGATTCTTATAATAATCTTTATTCATTTTGTGATTGGGCACTACAATCATGTTCTCCTCATTGATACATGATATTGATGCTTTAGTTCGGCAAGAAATGCTTTTCTTTCTGCCATTTTCCCTAGAATCAAAGTTTATCTATCAAAAGAGACAAATTTGGATTCTCATAATAATCTCTATATTTTTGTTCTTCAGTACTATAATCACGTTCTCCTCTTTGGCTACATGATCTTGGTGCTTTAGTTTAGCAAGAAAAGCTTTTCTCTCCACCATTTTCCTTATAATCAAAGTTCATCCATCAAGTGAGCCAAACATGGATTCTCATAATAATCTTCATTCTTCTATGATTGGGCACCATAATCATGTGTTCCTTATTGGGATACATGATACTGATGCTTGGGTTTGGCAAAAAAAACATTTTTTTCCATATTTTCCATGGAGTCAAAGTTCGTCCATCAAATGAGACAAACTTGTATTCTCATAATAATCTCTATTTTTTACATGAATCAGCATGACAATCATGTTCCCCTTATTGGGATACAAGATATTGGTGCTTTGGCTTTCCAAGAAAAGTTTTTCCCTCCATCAATTTTCCTAGAATCAAAGTTCATCCGTTAAAGAGACAAACTTGGATTCTTATAATAATCTTCATTATTTTGATGATTGCGCACTGCAATCATATTGTCCTCATTAGGATACATGGTACTGATGCATTGATTTTGCAAGAAAAGCTTTTCTCTCTACCATTTTTCTTATAATCATAGTTCATTTGTCGAGTGAAACAAACTTAGGTTCTTATAATAATCTTTATTCTTTTGTGATTGGGCACCACAATCATGTTTTCCTCATTGGGATACTTGATACTGATGCCTTGATTTGGCAAGAAAAGCTTTTCTTTCAACATTTTTTGTAGAATCAAAGTTCATCTATCAAATGAGACAAACTTGGATTCTTGTAATAATCTCTATTTCTTATGTGAATCAGCATGACAATCATGTTCTCCCCTTTGGGATACATGTTATTGGTGCCTTGGGTTTCCAAGAAAAGCTTTTCCCTAGACCATTTTCCTTAGAATCAAAGTTCAACCGTCAAATGAGACAAACTTGGATTCTCATAATAATCTTCATTCTTTTGTGATTGGGCACCACAATCATGTTTTCCTTATTAGGATACTTGATACTGAAGCTTAGGTTTGCTAACAAAAGCTTTTCTTTCAACATTTTCTATAGAATCAAAGTTCATCCGTCAAATAAGATAATCTTGGATTCTTGTAATAATCTCTATTTTTTTAATTCAAGCTACAATCATGTTCTCCTCATTGCGATGCACAATATTTATGCTTTGGTTTGGCAAGAAAAGCTATCCTTTCTATATTTTCCATAAAATTAAAGTTCATCCGTCAAACAAGAGAAACTTGGATTCTCATAACAATCGCCATTTTTTTATGATTCAGTGCTACAATCATGTTCTCCTCATTTGGATACATGATATTGGTGCTTTTGTTTTGCAAGAAAAGCTTTTATTTCCATATTTCCCAAAGAATCAAAGTTCGTTCATTGAACCGGACAATTTTGGATTCATGAAATAATCTCTATTTTTTTGCTATTGGGTACTACCATCACGTTTTCCTCTTTGGGAATAAGATACTGGTGTTTTGGTTTGGCAATAAAGGCTTTCCTCTCCACTATTTTCCTTATAATCAAAGTTCATCCGTCAAATGAGATGAACTTGGATTCTCGTAAGGACATTCATTTTTTTGTGATGTGGCACCATAATCAAGTTCTCCTTTTTGGCATACATGATACTGATGCTTTGGTTTTACAAAAAAAGCTTTTTTTCCACATTTTCCATAAAATCATAGTTCATCTGTCAAACGAGGCAAACTTGGATTCTCATAATAATCGTCATTTTTTATGATTCAGCATAACAATCATGTTCTCCTCAGTGGGATACATGATATTGGTGGTTTGGCTTGGCAAGAAAAGCTTTTCTTTCCACGTTTCCATTGAATCAAAGTTTGTCAGTCAAACCAGACAATCTTGGACTCTCATAATGATCTCCATTTTTCTGTTATTAGGCACTGCAATCACGTTCTCCTCTTTGGGTACATGATATTAGTGCTTTGGTTTGGTAGTAAAAGCTTTTCTCTATACCATTTTCTTTATAATCAAAGTTCATCCGTTAAATGAGATGAACTTGGATTCTTATAATAATATTCATTTTTTTTTGTGATAGGGCACCACAATCATGTTCTCCTCATTGGCATACATAATACTGATGCTTTGGTTTGGCAAGAAAAGCTTTTCTCTCCACATTTTCCATAGAATCAAAGTTCATCCATCAAATAAGACAAACTTGGATTCTCAAAATAATAACTATTTTTTGTGATTCAACGCTACAATCATGTTTTCCTCATTTAGCTTCACGATCTTAGTGCTTTGGTTTAGCATGAAAAGCTTTACTCTCCACCCTTTTCCTTATAATTAAAGTTCTTTTGTCAAGTGAGACAAACCTGGATTCTCATAATAATCCTCATTCATTTATGGCTGTACATAATAATCATCTTTTCTTTGTTGGGATACCTGATACCGATGATTTGGTTTGGCAAGAAAAGCTTTTCTTTCCATATTTTCTATAGAATCAAAGTTCATCCGTCAAACAAAACAATCTTGGATTCTCGTAATAATCTTTAATTTTTTAATTTGTAGTACAATCATGTTCTCCTCACTGTAATGCACAATATTAGTGCTTTGGTTTGGCAAGAAAAGCTTTCTCTCCACCATTTTCCTTACAATCAAAGTTTGTCCCTCAAATAAGATGAGCTTGGATTCTCATAATAATCTTTATTCATTTTGTAATGTGCAGCACAATCATATTCTCTCATTGGGATACATGATATTGATGCTTTGGTTTGGTAAGAAAAGCTTTTCTTTCTAGCATTCTCCTTAAAACCAAAGTTTGTCCGTCAGATGAGATGAACTTGGATTCTTATAATAATCTCGATTTTTTTGCTATTGGGCACTACAATCACATTCTCCTCTTTAGGTACACGATATTGGTGCTTTGGTTTGGCAATAAAAGCTTTTGTCTCCACCATTTTTCTTACAATCGAAGTTTGTTCGTTAAATAAGATGAACATGGATTCTTGTAATAATATTCATTATTTTGTGATGGGGCACCACAATCATATTCTCCTTATTGGGATACATGATACTGATGCTTTGGTTTAGCAACAAAAGCTTTTCATTCCACATTTTCCATAAAATCAAAGTTTGTCCATCAAATAAGGCAAACTTGGATTCTTATAATAATCACCATTTTTTTTGTGATTCGGCACTACAATCATGTTCTCCTCATTAGGATACACATATTGGTACTTTGGTTTGGCAAGAAAAGCTTTCTCTCTCCTTCAAAGTACATTCGTCAAATGAGAAAAACTTGGATTCTCATAATAATCTCCATTTTTTTGTAAATCAGCAGGACAATCATGTTCTTTTTATTGGGATACATGATATTGGTGCTTTGGCTTTCCAAGAAAAGCTTTTCCTTCCACATTTTTCCTTATAATCAAAGTTCCTCCATCAAATGAGATAAACTTTGATTCTTATAATATCCTTCATTATTTTTGTGATTGCTCACCACATCATGTTCTCCTAATTGGGATACGTGATACTGATGCTTTGGTTGGGCAAGAGAAGTTTTTCTTTCCATATTTTCCATGGAATTAAAGTTCGACCATCAAACAAGACAACAATGGATTCTCATTATAATCTTTATTTTTCTTGATTCACACTACAGTCATGTTTTCATCATCACGATACACGATATTGCTGCTTTGGTTTGGCAAGAAAAGCTTTCTCTCCATCATTTTCTTTACAATCAAAGTTCATTCGTCAAATGAGACAAACATAGATTCTCATAATAATCTTCATTCTTTTTGTGATTGGGCACTACATCATGTATGCTTTGGTTTGGCAAGAAAAGCTTTTCTATCCATATTTTCTATAGAATCAAAGTTTGTCTATCAAATGAGACAAACTTGGATTCTTGTAATAATCTCCATTTTTATGTGAATCAGCATGACAATCATGTTCTCCTTATTAGGATAGATGATGTTGGCACTTTAGCTTTCCAATAGAAGCTTTTCTCTCCACCATTTTCCTTATAATCGAAGTTCATCCGTCAAATGAGACAAACATGGATTCTAATAAAAATATTAATTTTTTTGTGATTGGGCTGCACAATCATGTTCTCCTCTTCGGGATGCATGATATTAATGCTTTGGTTTGGCAAGGAAAGCTTTTATTTCCATAATTTCCATAGAATCAACGGCCATCCATCAAATAAGATAAACATGCTTTCTTGTAATAGTCTCTATTTTTTTTATTCAAACCACAATCATGTTCTCCTCATCGTGATACACAATATTGGTGCTTCATTTTGGCAAGAAAAGCTTTCTCTCCCCCATTTTCCTTATAATCAATGTTCATTCATTAAATAAGACAAACTGGGATTCTCATAATAAGCTTTATTCTTTTTGTGATTGTGCATCATAATCATGTTCTCCTCATTGGGATACATGATATTAATGCTTTGGTTTAGCAAGAAAAGCTTTTCTTTCCATATTTTCCATAGAATCAAAGTTCATCCGTCAAACAAGACAAACTTGCTTTCTTGTAATAGTCTCTATTTTTTGATTCACACCACAATCATGTTCTCCTCATCGCGATACACAATATTGGTACTTTTGTTTGGCAAGAAAAGCATTCTCTCCCCTATATTTTGTGTGAATCGGCGTGACAATCATGTTTTCTTCATTGGGATACATGATATTGGTGCTTTGGCTTTCCAAGAAAAGCTTTTCTCTCCACCATTTTCCTTATAACCAATGTTCATCTGTCAAATGAGACAAACTTGGATTCCCATAATAATATTGATTTTTTTTTGTCATTGGGCATCACAATCATGTTCTGCTCTTTGGGATACATGATATTGATGCTTTGGTTAGGCAAGAAAAGCTTTTCTTTCCATATTTTTTATAGAATCAAAAGTCGTCCATTAAACATGACAACCTTGGATTCTAGTAATAGTCTTCATTCTTTTATTCACATTACAATAATGTTCTCTTTATCGCAATACATGATATTGGTGCTTTGGTTTGGTAAGAAAAGCTTTCTTTCCCCTATTTTCCTTACAATCAAAGTTCGTCTGTCAAATAAGACAAACTTGGATTCTCATCACAATTGATTCTTTTTGTAATTGCGCTCCATAATCATGTTCTCTTCATTGGGATACATGATATTGATGCTTTGGTTTAGCAAGAAAAGCTTTTTTCCACATTTTCCATAGAATTAAGGTTCATCCATCAAATGAGACAAACTTGGATTCTTGTAATAATCTCCATTTTTGTGTGAATTGACATGACAATCATCTTTTCCTTATCAAGATAGATGATATTGGTGCTTTGGCTTTCTAAGAAAAACTTTTCTCTCCACCATTTTCCTTAAAGTCAAAGTTCATCAGTCAAATGAAACAAACTTGGATTCTCGTAATAATATTGATTTTTTTGTGATTAGGTACCACAATCATGTTCTCCTCACTAGGATACATGATACTGATGCTTTGGTTTGGCAAGAAAAGCTTTTTCTTCCATATTTTCCATAAAATCAAAGTTTGTCAATGAAATGAGAAAAACTTGGATTCTTGTAATAATCTCAATTTTTTGTTATTTGACACTACAATCACGTTCTCCTTTTTGGGTACATGATATTGGTGCTTTGGTTTGGCAATAAAAGCTTTTCTCTCCACCATTTTCTTTATAATCAAAGTTCATCTGTCAAAGGAGACAAACTTAGATTCTCATAATAATCTTCATTTTTCTTGTGATTGTGCACCATAATGATGTTCTCCTCATTGGGATACACGATACTAATGCTTTGGTTTGGCAAGAAAAGCCTTTTTTTCCACATTTTCCATAGAATTAATGTTCGTCCATCAAAGTAGACAAATTCGGATTCTTGTAATAGTCTCTTTTTTTTATTTGCACTACAATCATGTTATCCTCACTGCGACACACGATATTGGTGCTTTAGTTTGGCAAGAAAAGCTTTCTCTTCTCTATTTTCCTTTCAATCAAAGTTCATCCATCAAATGAGACAAACTTGGAATAATAATATTCATTCTTTTTGTGTTTGGGCACTACTTCATGTTCTCCTCATTGAGATACATGATATTGATGCATTGGTATGGCAAGAAAAGCTTTTCTTTCCAAATTTTTCATAGAATCAAAGTTCATCCATCAAACAAGACAAACTTGGATTTTCGTAATAGTTTTCATTTTTTTTATTTACTACTATCTTGTTCTTTCATTGCTATACACGATATCGGTGCTTTGGTTTGGCAAAAAAAGCTTTCTCTCTACCATTTTCCTTACTGTCAAAGTTTATCCGTCAAATGAGACAAACTTGGATTCTCATAATAATCTTCACTTCTTTTGTGATTGGGCACTAGATCATGTTTTCCTCTTTGAGATACATGGTACTGATGCTTTGGTTTGGCAAGAAAAGCTTTTCTTTCCATCATTTTCCCTAGAATCAAAGTTCATCCCTTAAACAGGACAAACTTAGGTTCTCATAATAATCTCCATTTTTTTGTTATTGATAACTACAATCACATTTTCCTTTTTGGTTACACGATATTGGTACTTTGGTTTCGCAATAAAAGTTTTTCTCTCCACCATTTCCCTTATAATCAGAGTTCATTCATAAAATGAGACAAACTTGGATTCGCATAATAATATTGATTTTTTTGTGATTGGGCACCAGAATCATGTTCTCTTCTTTGGGACACATGATATTGATGCTTTGGTTAGACATGAAAAGCTTTTCTTTCCACATTTTCTATAAAATCAAAGGTCGTCCATCAAACAAGACAAACTTGGATTCTAATAATAGTCTCCATTCTTTTATTCACACATAATATTGTTCTCCTCGTCACAATACATGATATTGGTGCTTTAGTTTAGCAAGAAAAGCTTTCCCTCCTCCATTTTCCTTATAATCAAAGTTCATCTGTCAAATGAGACAAACTTGGATTCTCATAATAATTATCATTTTTTTGTGATTGTGCACCATAATAATGTTTTCCTTATTGGGATACACGATATTAATGGTTTGGTTTGGCAAGAAAAGCTTTTCTTTCCATATTTTCCAAAGAATCAAAGTTCATCCGTTAAATGAGATAAACTTGGATTCTTTTAATAATCTCCATTTTCTGGTGAATTGACATAACCATCATGTTCTCCTCATTAGGATAGATGATATTGGTGCTTTGGCTTTTCAAGAAAAGCTTTTCTCTTCACCATTTTCCCTATAATCAAAGTTTATCTGTCAAATGTCACAAACTTGGTTTCTCGCAATAATATTGCTTTTTTATGATTGGGTACCACAATCATGTTCTCCTCACTGGGATACATGATACTGATGCTTTGGTTTGGCAACAAAAGCTTTTCCTTCCACATTTTTCATAGAATTAAAGTTGGTCAATCAAATGGGAAAAACTTGGATTCTCATAATAATTTTAATTTTTTGTTATTTGGCACTACAATCACATTTTCTTCTTTAGGTACACGATATTGGTGCTTGGGTTTGGCAATAATAGTTACTCTCTCCACCATTTTCCTTATAACCAAAATTCATCTATCAAAGGAGGCAAACTTGGATTCTCGCAATAATCTTCATTTCTCTTGTGGTTGTGCACAATAGTCATATTCTCCTCATTAGGATACACGATACTGATGCTTTGGTTTGGCAAGAAAAGTTTTTCTTTCCATATTTTCCATAGAATCAAAGTTCATCCATCAAACTTGGATTTTCGTAATAGTCTCTTTTTTTTACATGCATTATAATCATGTTATCCTTATTACGATACACGTTATTGGTGTTTTGGTTTGGCAAGAAAAGCTTTCTCTTCACCATTTTCCATACAATTAAAGTTCATCCGTCAAATAAGACAAACTTGGATCCTCATAATAATATTCATTATTTTGTGATTAGGCTTTACATCATGTTCTCCTCATTGAGATACATGATATTGATGCTTTGGTTTGGCAAGAAAAACTTTTTCCATATAATCAAAGTTCGTCCATCAAACAAGACAAACATGGATTCTCGTAATAGTCTCCATTTTTTTTGGCACTACCATCATGTTCTTCTCATTGCGATATGCGATATTGGTGCTTTGGTTTGGCAATAAAAGCTTTTCTATCCACCATTTTCCTTAGAATAAAAGTTCATCTATCAAAAGAAACAAACTTGGATTCTCGCAATAATCTTCAATTTTCCCATGAATGTGCATCGTAATCATGTTCTCTTCATTGGGATATATGATACTGATACTTTCATTTAGCAAGAAAAGCTTTTCTTTCCATATTTTTCATAGAATCAAAGTTCATCCATCAATGAAGACAAACTTGGATTCTCGTAATAATCTCTTTTTTATTCGCACTACAATCATGTTATCCTTATTGTGATACACAATATTGGTGCTTTGGTTTGGCAAGAAAAGCTTTCTCTCTGCCATTTTCCTTATAGTCAAAGTTCATCTATCAAATGAGACAAACTTGGATTCTCATAATAATATTCATTCTTTTTACGATTGGGCACTACATCATGTTCTCCTTATTAAGATACATGATATTGATGCTTTGGTTTGGCAAGAAATGCTTTTCTTTCCACATTTTCTATAGAATCAAAGTTTATCCATCAAACAAGACAAACTCGGATACTCCTAATAGTCTTCAGTTTTTATTCACACTACCATCATGTTATCCTCATTGCAATACATGATATTGGTGCTCTGATCTGGCAAGAAAAGTTTTCTCTCCATCATTTTCCTTACAATCAAAGTTCATCCGTGAAATAAGATAAACTTGGATATTCATAACAATCTTTATTCTTTTTGTGATTGGGCACTATATCATGTTTTCCTCACTAAGATACATAATATTGATGTTTTGTATGGCAAGAAAAGCTTTTCTTTTTACTATTTCCCTAAAATCAATGTTCATCCCCTAAACGAGATAAACTTGGATTCTAGTAATTATCTTTATTTTTTTGTTATTGATCACTACAATCACGTTCTCATTTTTGGGTACACGATATTGGCACTTTGGTTTCGCAATAAAAGCTTTTCTCTCCACCATCTTCCTTATAATCAAAGTTCATCCATTAAATGAGACAAACTTGGATTCTCGTAACAATTGATTTTTTTTGTTATTAGGCACCACGACGATGTTCTCCTCATTAGGATACATGATATTGATGCTTTGGTTTGGCAAGAAAAGCTTTTCTTTTCATATTTTTTATAGAATTAAAGCTTGTCTATCAAATAAGACAAACTTGGATTCTTGTAATAATCTCCATTTTTTGGTGAATCGACATGGCAATCATGTTCTCCTCATTCTGATACACAATATTTGTACATTGGTTTGGCAAGAAAAGCTTTTTCCCTACCATTTTCCTTTTAACCAAAGTTTGTCTATCAAATGAAACAAGCATGGATTCTCATGATAATTTTTATTCTTTTTGTGATAGGGCACCACAATCATGTTCTCCTTATTGGGATACATGATACCGATGCTTTGGTTTAGTAATAATCTCTTTTCTTTCCATATTTTCCATAGAATCAAAGGTCATCCATCAAATGAGACAAACTTGGATTCTTATAATAATCTCCATTTTTATGTGAATCGGCATGACAATCATGTTTTCCTCATTGGGATAAATGATATTGGTGCTTTGGCTTCCCAAGAAAAGCTTTTCTCTCGACCATTTTCCTTACAATCAAAGTTCATCAACCAAATGAAACAAACTTGGATCCTCGTAATAATATTGATTTTATCATGACTGGGTACCATAATCATGTTCTCCTCACTAGGATACATGATACTAATGCTTTGGTTTGGCAAGAAAAGCTTTTCTTTCCACATTTTTCATAGAATCAAAGTTTGTCCATCAAAGAAGACAAACTTGGATTCTCGTAATAGTCTCTTTTTTTATTAGCACTACAATCACGTTCTCCTCCTTGGGTACATGATGTTGGTGCTTTGGTTTGGCAATAAAAGCTTTTTTCTCTATTATAATCAAAGTTCATTCGTCAAATGAGACAAACTTGGATTCTCACAATAACTTTCATTTTTTTGTGACTATGCACCATAATCATGTTCTCCTCATTGGGATACATGATACTAATGCTTTGGTTTTGCAAGACAGGCTTTTTTTTCCATATTTTCCATAGAATCAAAGTTCATCCATCAAACAAGGCAAACTTGGATTCTCATAATAGTCTCTCTCTTTTATTTGCACTATAATCGTGTTATGCTCATTGCGATACATGGTAATGGTGCTTTGGTTTGGCAAGAAAAGCTTTTTCTATGCCATTTTCCTTACAATCAAAGCTTGTCCGTCAAATAAGAAAAACGTGGATTTTCTCTCCACCATTTTCCTTAAAATCAAATGAGACAAACTTAGATTCTTGTAATAATATTAATTTTTTTTGTGATTGGGTGCCAAAATCATGTTCTCCTCTTTGGGATGAATGATACGGATGCTTTGGTTTGGCAAGAAAATTTTTTCTTTCCATATTTTCCATAGAATCAAAGGTCATCCATCAAACAAGGCAAAATTGGATTCTCGTAATAGTGTCCATTTTTTTATTCACACTACTATCTTGTTCTCCTTATCGCGATACACGATATCAGTGCTTTGTTTTGGCAAGAAATGCTTTTTGTCCCTTATTTTCCTTACAATTAAAATTCATCCATTAATTGAGACAAACTTGGATTCTCATAATAATATTGATTTTTTTGTGATTGGGCACCATAATCATGTTCTCCTCATTGGGATACATGATACTGATGCTTTGGTTTGGCAAGAAAAGCTTTTCTTTCCACATTTTCCATAAAATCAAAGTTCGTCCATCAAACAAGGCAAAATAGGATTCTCGTAATAGTGTCCATTTCTTTATTCACACTACTATCTTGTTTTCATCATCGCGATACACGATATCAGTGCTTTGGTTTGGCAAGAAATGCTTTCTCGTCCACATTTTCCTTAAAATTAAAGTTCATCCATCAATTGAGATAAACTTGGATTCTCATAACAATATTGATTTTTTTATGATTGGGCGCCACAATCATGTTCTCTTCATTGGGATACATGATGGTTTGTCAAGAAAAGCTTTTCTTTCCACATTTTCCATAAAATCAAAGTTTGTCCATCAAATAAGACTAACTTGGATTCTCATAATAGTCTCTATTTTTTTTTCGCACTACAATCATGTTCTTCTCATTGTGATACATGATATTGGTGCTTTGGTTTGGCAAGCAAAGCTTTCCCTCTGCCATTTTCCTTAAAATCAAAGTTCATCCGTTAAAAGAAACAAGCTTGGATTCTCATAATAATCCTTATTCTTTTTGTGATTGGGCACCATAATCATGTTCTCCTTATTAGGATGCATGATACTGATACTTTGGTTTGGCAAGAAAAGCTTTTTGTTCCACATTTTCCATAGAATCAAAGGTCATTCATCAAATGAGACAAACCTAGATTCTTGTAATAATCTCCATTTTTTATGCCAATTGGCATGACAATCAAGTTATTCTCATTTAGATACATGATATTGGTGTTTAGCTTTCCATGAAAGGCTTTTCTCTCCACCATTTTCCTTATAATCAAAGTACATCAGTCAAATGAAACAAACTTGGATTCTCTTAATAATATTAATTTTTTTATGGTTGGGTACCCCAATTATGTTCTCTTCACTGAGATACATGATAATGATGCTTTGATTTGGCAAGTAAAGCTTGTATTTCCACATTTTCCATAGAATTAAAGTTCGCCCATCAGATGGCAGAAACTTGGATTCTCGTAATAGTCTCTATTTTTTGCTATTTGGCACTACAATCACGTTCACCTCTTTCGGTAAACGATATAGGTGCTTTGGTTTGGCAATAAACATTTTTTTCACCACTATTCTCCTTATAATCAAAGTTTGTCTTTTTTTGCTATTTGGAACTACAATCACATTCTCCTCTTTGGGTAAACAATACTGGTGCTTCGGTTTGGCAATAAAAGCTTTTCTCTGCACCATTTTTCTTATAATCAAAGTTTATCTGCCAAAGGAGACAAACTTGGATTCTCGCAATAATCTTCATTTTTTTATGATTGTGCACCATAATCATGTTCTCCTCATTGGGATACATGATACTGAAGTTTTGGTTTGGCAAGAAAAGCTTTTCTTTCCACATTTTCCATAGAATTAAAGTTCATCCATCAAACAAGACAAACTTGGATTCTCATAATAGTCTCTATTTTTTTATTCACAATATAATAATGTTTTCTTCCTTGTGTTACATGATATTAGTGTTTTGGTTGGCAAGAAAAGCTTTCTCCCCACCATTTTCCTTACAATTAAAGTTCACTCGTCAAATGAAACAAACTTGGATTCTTATAGTAATCTTTATTTTTTTTGTGATTGGGCACTACATCATGTTCTCCTCATTGAGATACATGATATTGATGCTTTGGTTTTGCAAGAAAACTTTTCTTTTCACATTTCCATAGAATCAAAATTCGTCCATCAAACAGGACAAACTTGGATTCTTGTAATAGTCTCTATTTTTTTTACTCACACTACAATCATGTTCTCCTTATTGTGATACACAATATTGGTGCTTTGGTTTGGTAGGAAAAGCTTTCTCTCCTTGATCTTCCTTGTAATCAAAATTTGTCCATAAAAAGAGACAAGCTTGGATTCTCATAATAATCTTCATTCTTTTTGTGATTGGCACTACATCATGTTCCCCTCATTCAGATACATGATATTGATGCTTTGGTTTGGCAAGAAAAACTTTTCTTTCCACCATTTTCCCTAGAATCAAAGCTTGTTCGTCAAACAAGATAAACTTGGATTCTTGTAATAATCTTCATTTTTTTATTATCGATCACTACAATCACATTTTCCTTTTTGGCTACACCATATTGGTGCTTTGGTTTGGCAATAAAAGTGTTTCTCTCCACCATTTTCCTTATAATCAAAGTTCATCTATCAAATGAGACAAACTTGGATTCTCATAATAATATTCCTTTTTTTATTGGGCGCCACAATCATGTGCTTTTCATTAGGAAACATGACACTGATGCTTTGTTTTGGCAGGAAAAGCTTTTCTTTCCACTTTTTTTGCAGAATCAATATTCATCCATCAAATGAGACAAACAAACTTGGATTCCCGTAATGATCTCCATTTTTTTGTGAATCGACATGACAATCATGTTCTGCTCATTAGGATATTGGTGCTTTGGCTTTCCAAGAAAAGCTTTTCCCTCTACCATTTTCCTTAGTCCTTAGAATCAAAGTTCATCCATCAACTAAGACAAACAATGATTCTCATAATAATCTCTATTTTTTTTTTTGTGATTGGGCATTGCAATCATGTTCTACTCTTTGGGATACATGATATTGGTGCTTTAATTTTGCAAGAAATGCTTTTCTCTCCACCATTTTCTTATAGTGAAAGTTCATTAGTCAAGTGAGATAAAATTTGATTCTCATAATAATCTTCATTCTTTTGTGATTGGGAACCACAGTCATGTTTTCCTCATTGGGATACTTGATACTAATGCTTTGATTTGGTAAGAAAAGCTATTCTTTCCGCATTTTCCATAGAATCAAAGTTCATCCATCAAATGAGACATACTTCTCATACTAATATTCATTTTTTAGTGATTGGGCACCACAATCACATTTTCCTCATTGGGATACTTGATACCGATGCTTTGGTTTGATAGGAAAAGCTTTTCTTTCCATATTTCCAAAGAATCAAAGTTCATCCATCAAAAGAGACAAACTTGGATTCTCGAAATATTCTCTCTTTTTTTTTATGTGAATCAGCATGATAATCCTGTTCTCCTCATTGGCATACATGATATTGGTGCTTTGGCTTTCCAAGAAAAGCTTTTCCCTCCACCATTTTCCTTAGAATCAAAGTTTTTCCATCAACTGAGAGGAACAATGATTCTCATAATAATCTCTATTCTTTTTATGATTAGGCACTACAATCATGTTCTTCTTATTAGGATACATGATATTGGTGCTTTAATTTTGCAAGAAAGCTTTTCCCTCCACCATTTTCTTATAATTAAAGTTCATTAATCAAGTGAGACAAACTTGGATTCTGGTAATAATCTTTATTCATTTGTGACTGGGTGCCACAATCATGTTTTCCTTATTATGATACTTGATACTGATGCTTTGGTTGCGCAAGAAAAACTATTCTTTCCATATTTTCCATAGAATCAAAGTTCATCCATCAAATGAGACAAATTTGGATTCTCGTAATAATCTCCATTTTTTATGTGAATTGGCATGGCAATCATGTTCTCCTCATTGTGTTTCATGATATTGGTGCTTTAGCTTTCCATGAAAAGTTTTTCTTTTCACCATTTTCCTTGGAATCAAAGTTTTTTCATCAACTAAGACAAATGACAATTCTCATAATAATCTCTATTCTTTTTGTGATTGGGCTCTACAATCATGTTCTACTTATTAGGATACATGATGTTGGTGCTTTAATTTTATAAGAAAACTTTTCTTTCCACCATTTCCTTATAATCAAAGTTTATCACTCAAGTGAGACAAACTTGGATCCTTATAATAATCTTTATTCTTTTATGATTTGGAACCACAATCATGTTTTCCTCATTGGTATACTTGATACAAATGCTTTGGTTTGGCTAGAAAAGCTTTTCTTTCCATATTTTCCATAGAATCAAAGTTCGTCTGTCAAGATAAACTTGGATTCTCGTAACAATCTCCCTTTTTTTTGTGAATTGGCATGACAATCACGTTTTTGTCATTATGATACATCATTTTAGTGCCTTGACTTTCCAAGAAAAGCTTTTTCTCAACCATTTTCCTTAGAATCAATTTTTTTCGTGAACTGAGACAAATAATGATTCTCATAATAATCTCTATTCTTTTTGTGATGGCCACTACAATCATGTTTTTCTCTTTAGGATAGATGATATTGGTGCTTTGATTTTGCAAGAAAAGCTTTTCTCTCCACCATTTTCTTATAATTAAAGTTCATTCGTCAAATGAGACAAACTTGGATTCTCATAATAATATCCATTTTTTATGATTGGGCACCACAATAATGTTTTTCTCATTTGATACATGATACTGAAGCTTTGGTTTGGCAAGAAAAGCTTTTTTGTCCATATTTTCCATAGAGTTAAAGTTCATCCATCAAACAAGACAAACGTAGATTCTCGTAATAGTTTTCATTTTTTTATTCGCAATACAATAATGTGCTCCGCATTGCGATACATGATATTGGTGCTTTGGTTTAGCAAGAAAAGCTTTCTCCCTGCCATTATCTTTACAATTAAAGTTCATCTGTCAATTAAGACAAACTTGGATTCTCATAATAATCTTCATTCTTTTTGTGATTGAGCACTGCATCATGTTCTTCTCATTGAGATACATAATATTGATGCTTTGGTTTTGCAAGAAAAACTTTTCTTTTCACATTTTCTGTAGAATCAAAGTTCATCCATCAAACAAGACAAGCTTGGTCTCCATTTTTTTTACTCGCACTACAATCATGTTCTTCTCGTTGCAATACACAATATTGGTGCTTTTGCTTGGCAAAAAAAGCTCTCTCTGCCATTTTCCTTGCAACCAAATTTTGTCCATCAAATGAGGCAAGCTTGGGTTCTCATAATAATCTTCATTTTTTTTGTGATTGGGCACTACATCATGTTCCCCTTATTCAGATACATGATATTGATGCTTTTGTTTGGCAAGAAAAGCTTTTCTTTCTACCAATTTCCATAGAATCAAAGTTTGTTCATCAAACAAAACAAACTTGGATTCTCATAATAATCTCTATCTTTTATTATTGATCACTACAATCATGTTCTCTTCATTAGGTACACGATATTGGTGCTTTGGTTTGGCAATAAAAGTGTTTCTCTCCACCATTTTCCTTATAATCAAAGTTTATCCATCAAATGAGACAAACTTAGATTCTTTTAATAAATATTCATTTTTTTGTGATTGGGCACCACAATCATGTGCTCCTCTTTGGAATACATGATATTGATGTTTTATTTGGGCAGGAAAAGCTTTTCTTTCCATATTTTCCATAGAATCAATGTTTGTCCATTGAATGAGACAAACTTGGAATCCCATGATGATATCTATTTTTTTATGAATCAACACAACAATCATGTTCTCCTCATTCGGATACATGATATTGGTGCTTTGGTATTCCATGAAAAGCTTTTCCCTACACCATTTTCCTTAGAATCAAAGTTCATTCATCAACTAAGACAAACAATGATTCTCATAATAATCTCTATTCTTTTTGTAATTAGGCACTACAATCATGTTCTACTCATTGGGATATGTGATATTGGTGCTTTGATTTTGTGAGAAATTCTTTTCTCTCCACCATTTTCTTTATAATCAAAGTTCATCCATCAAGTAAGATAAACTTGGATTCTGGTAATAATCTTCATTCTTTTGTGGTTGGGCAACACTATTATGTTATCCTTATGGGGATACTTGATACTCGATATTGATGCTTTGGTTTGGCAGGAAAAACTTTTCTTTCCACATTTTCCATAAAATCAAAGTTCATCCATCAAATGAGATAAACTTGGATTCCTATAATGGTTTCCATTTCTACAATCATGTTCTCCTTATTGGGATACATGATATTGGTGCTTTGGCTTTCCAAGAAAAGCTTCCCCCCATTCTCTTTAAAATCAAAGTTCATCCGTCAAATGAGACAAACTTGTATTCTCATAATAATATTCATTTTTTTGTGATTGGGCACCACAATCATGTTCTCCTTGTTAGGATACATGATACTAATGCTTTGGTTTGGCAAGAAAAGCTTTTCTTTTCGCATTTTCCATAGAATCAAAGTTCTATCAAATGAGACAAACTTGGATACTCATAACAGTATTTATTTTTTTTATGAATCGGCACGACAATCATGTTCTTATTCATTATGATAGATGATATGGGTGCTTTAGCATTCCAAGAAAAGCTTTTCCCTCCATTATTTTTTTTCCTTATAATCAAATTTCATCCATCAAATGTGGCAAACATCGATTCTCATAATAATCTTCTTTCTTTTATGATTAGGCACTACAATCATGTTTTCCTTATTGGGATACTTGATATTGATGCTTTGGTTTGGCAAGAAAAGTTTTTCTTTCCACATTTTTTATACAATCAAAGTTCGTCCATCAAATGAGACAAACTTGGATTCCGATAATAATCCCCATTTTTTATGTGAATTGGCAGGATAATCATGTTCTCCTCATTAGTGTACATGACATTGGTGCTTGGATTTTGCAAGAAAAGCTTTTCTCTTCACCATTTTCCATATAATCAATGTTCATTCGTTAAGTGATACAAACTTGGATTCTTGTAATAATCTTCATTGTTTTGTGATTGGGCACCACAATCATGTTTTCCTCATTAGTGTACTAGATACTGATGCTCTGGTTTAGCAAGGAAAGCTTTTCTTTCCACATTTTCTATAGAATCAAAGTTCATCCATCAAATGAGATAAACTTGGATTCTCGTAATAATCTTTATTTTTTACATGAATTGGCATGACAATCATGTTCTCCTCATCGGGATACAAGATATTGGTGCTTTGGCTTTCCAAGATAAGCTTTTCCCTCCACCATTTTCCTTATAATCAAAGTTCATCCGTCAAATAAGATAAACTTGGATTATCATAATAATATTCATTTTTTGTGATTAGGCACCGAAGTCATGTTCTCCTCATTAGGATATGTGATATTGAAGCTTTGGTTTGGCAAGAAAAGCTTTTTTTTCCACATTTTCCATAGAATCAAAGTTCATCCATCAATTGGGACAAACTTGGATTCTCATAACAATCTCCATTTTTTTATGAATCGGCATGGCAATCATGTTCTCGTCATTATGATACATGACATTAGTGCTTTGGCATTCCAAGAAAAGCTTTTCCCCCACCATTTTCCTTAGAATCAAAGTTCTTCCGTCATCTGGGACAAACGACGATTCTCATAATAATCTCCATTCATTTTGTGATTGGGTACTATAATCATGTCCTTCTCATTGGGATACATGATATGGGTGCTTTGATTTTGCAAGAAAAGCTTTTCTCTCCAGTATTTTCTTATAATCAAAGTTCATCAGTCAAGTGAGATAAACTTGGATTCTTGTAATAATCTTCATTCTTTTGTGATTGGGCACCATAATTGTGTTTTCCTCATTACGATACTTGATACTAATGCTTTGGTTTAGCAAAAAAACATTTTCTTTCCATATTTTCCATAGAATCAAAGTTCGTCAATCAAAAGAGACAAACCTGGATTCTCGAAATAATCTCTATTTTTATGTGAACCGGCCCAACAATTCTGTTCTCCTCGTTGGCATACATGATATTGGTGCTTTGCTTTTCCAATAAAGGCTTTTCCCTCTACCATTTTCCTTAGACTCAAACTTCTTTAGTCAACTAAGACAAACGACGATTTTCATAGTAATCTCCATTGTTTTTGTGATTGGGCACTACAATCATGTTCTTCTCATTGGGATACACGATATTGGTGCTTTGATTTAGGAATAAAAATGTTTCTCTCCATCATTTTCCTTATAATCAAATTTCATCAATCGAATGAGACGAACTTGGATTCTTGTAGTAATATTCATTTTTGTGATTGGGCACCACAATCATGTGCTCCTCATTGGGGTACATGATACTGATGCTTTATTTTGGCAAGAAAAGTTTTTCTTTCCACACCTTTCGTAGAATCAAAGTTCATCCATCGAATGAGACAAACTTGGATTCTTATAATAATCTCAATTTCTTTTTAGAATCGAGATGACAATGATGTTCTCCTCATTGAGATACATGAAATTGGTGCTTTGATTTTACAAGAAAAGCTTTATTTTTTCCATTTTCATTAGATTCAAAGTTCGCCTGTCAATAGAGACAAACGATGATTCTCATAATAATCTCCATTCTTTTTGTGATTGGGTACTACAATCATGTTCTACTCATTAAGGTACAAGATATTGGTGCTTTGATTTTGCAAGAAAAGCTTTGTTTTTTCCATTTTCCTTATAGTCAAAGTTTATCTGTCAAGTGAGACAAACTTGGATGCTTATAATAATCTTAATTTTTTTATTGATTAGGTGCCATAATCATGTTTTCCTCATTGGGATACTTGATACTAATGCTTTGGTTTGGCAAGAAAAGCTTTTTTTTTCATATTTTCCATAGAATCAAAGTTCATCTATCAAATGAGACAAACTTAGATTCTCATAATAATCTCCATTTTTTATGTAAATCAGCATAATAATCATGATTTCCATTTTCGGATATATGATATTGGTGCTTTGGCTTTCCAAGAAGAGTTTTCCCTTTACTATTTTCATTACAATCAAAGTTCATTCATTAAATGAGACAATCTTAAATTCTCATAACAATATTCATTTTTTTGTGATTGGGCACCACAATCATCTTTTCTTCATTGGGATACATGATACTGATGCTTTGATTTAGCCAGAAAAGCTTTTCTTTCCACATTTTCCATAAAATCAAAGTTCATCCATCAATAAGCTTTTCTTTGCATTCCAATAATGTTCTCCTCATTGTGATACGCGATATTGATGCTTTGGTTTTGCAAGAAAAGCTTTTCTTTCCACATTTTCCATAGAATCAAAATTTATCCATCAAACAAGATAACTTGGATTCTCGTAATAGTCTTCATTTTTTTACTCGCACTACAATCACAATCTCCTCATTACGATAGATGATATGGGTGCCTTGCTTTGGCAAGAAAAGCTTTCTCTCCACTATTTTCCTTGCAAGCAATGTTCTTTCGTCAAATAAGACAAGCTTGAATTTCATAATAATCTTCATTCTTTTTGTGATTGCACACTACATCATATTTCCCTCATTCAGATACATGATATTGATGCTTTGGTTTGGCAAGAAAAGCATTTCTCTCCACTATTTTCCTTATAATCAAAGTTCATCCGTTCAATGAGAAAAACTTGGATTCTCATAATAATATTCATTTTTTTGTGATTAGGCACCACAATCATGTGCTCCTTATTAGGATACAGGATACTGATGCTTTCTTTTGGCAAGAAAAGCTTTTCTATCTACATTTTTCATTGAATCAAAGTTCATCCAATGAATAAGACTAACTTGGATTCCCGCAATAATCTCTATTTTTTTGTGAATCGACAAGACAATCATGTCCTCCTCATTAGGATACATGATATTTGTGCTTTGATTTTCCACGAAAAGCTTTTCCCTTCACCATTTTCCTTAGAATCAAGGTTCATCTGTCAACTGAGTCAAATAATAATCTCTATTCTTTTTATGATTGGGATATATGATATTGGGAATCAGCATGACAATCATGTTCTCCTCATTGGGATACATGATATTGGTGCTTTGGCTTTCTAAGAAAAGCTTTTCTCTCCACCCTTTTTCCTATAATTAAAATTTATTCATCAAATGAGACAAACTCGTATTCTCATAATAATATTCATTTTTTATGATTGGGCACTACAATCATGTTATCCTCATTTGGATACATGATACTGATGCTTTGGTTTGGCAAGAAAAGCTTTTCTTTCCATATTGTCCATAGAATCAAAGTTTGTCCATCAAATAAGATAAACATAGATTCTCGTAATAATCTCCATTTTTTATGTGAATCGGCATGACAATCATGTTCTCCTCATTGGGATACATGACATTGGTGCTTTGGCTTTCCAAGAAAAACTTGTCCCTCCACCACTTTCCTTATAATCAAAGTTTATCCATCAAATAAGACAAACTTGGATTCTTGTAATAATATTAATTTTTTTATGATTGGGCATTGTCGCAATGTACCCTAGGGTGGATCCTTGTGGATCTATGGGTGTATACGACATAAAATATTTTTCTAACTAGGAAATGTGTTCTTAACCGAGACTTTTCCTTAGGAATGTGATGAGACTGAGAAAGTATGGATTCTCAACTCGTGATATAGTAAGGGGGACCGTAAGACGAATCGCTCATCTTATTGGTCTTGGATGACCATCACAAAGTGGCCAACGCTTAGAGTCGCCGTTGATCATTTTGGGCTAGGCATGATAGGATGCCTATTGAAACCTATGTCTTGAGTTACAAAACTCGAAACATTGATCCCATGGTCTGTGTGATACAAAGATTCACCGTTTGAGTTTGAGAGTTGGTTATGCATGATGAGGCATGAACTTTTTTGCAACGCCCGAAATCGGTACCTTACTAGTTATGATTTATCTCTGTTTTGATTCTTTCGATGATATAATGCTCTTTTAATGCATAAATTTTGTAGAAATACAAATATAGGTTTTGATGAAAAGATTTAATCTTATACACGCCCCGAATTGATGGGGAATATAAAGATTTTCAATAAAAATGACCTCTAGATTTTACTGTGAAAAATGAAATATTCCACTTTGGGCACTAGAGAGATACCCACGTGAAATATTACCTTTAGTTTTACTTAAAATGTTTTGAAAACATGCATGCAAATAATCATCATGAAAAAATCACGTTAGTACAACAATGAATGAAGTAACATAATATGGACCATTCAATGTAATGATAAAGGCAAGAGATGGACTATTGAAATTTTGCTTGCAATTGGCATCGATTATCTGGGAATAATCGAATCAACAATTTTTGAGATGCATCTAGGTCCCTTGATTGAATGAGATTTCTTTTTAAAAAAATGGGTTTGACTCTTGGCATATTCATGGAATTCTGAGAAGGAGAAAATTTTAATTGTAGTTGAAAGACAAGGTTGGAGTATCCCCTCGGAAAGATGGGATTGGAGTATCCACATAGATAATGAATAATTTTGACAAAGGATGATTTTTAAATCTTGACAATTTTGGACAGCAGGGTTGGAGTATCCCTTCGAAAAGTCAGGGTTGAAGTATCCCCGAAAGTGACATTATCTAACACTCTTTAAAAAAGTCAAGTTGGAAAACTTATGTTGACAAAACTTTGTGATTTAGGAAATGTATGAGTGTTTTGATGATTTTTGGCAAAAGAAATTATCGTGAACAAGGATGGTAAAGATGTAAAAAAATATATTCGTGCCTTGATACGTGCTTGTGGGAGGTCGAAGCATGTTCTCGAGTCTAATCGGGGTGATACAGAGACATTCGAATATCTCAAGATGAAATTTAGGAAAATAACTTAATTTTTACTATGACCGAGAACAGGGGACAACATCGCGAGATCCCACTTTCTAAATTTATTTTGGATTTGTTTCAAAGGCTTTAGAGGATGGACAAGATACCGTCAGAAAGGTAACTTGATGAGGGCAATCTAAAAATATTCCTAATATCCCAAAAAATTACTTTCTGGGGAAATAAATTTTCAAATTTGGTTCAATTATGCTACTGATAGAGCATACGAGAAAAAAGGTATATTAAAATTCAAAAAATCATATCAGACTTATTTGGTATCAAAAAATTGCAAATAATTCCTTTCAAGAAAGAGAATTTCATGAACTTTGCAAAAAAAACTATTGGACAGATTTGGAAAAATCATTTAGTGGGCCAAAGGGGCTCAACTAGAATGCACTTTGTTAACTTTAGGGATTCCAAATAGTTTAGGTTTGAAAAATCATAACTCTTTCATCCAGATTGATCCAGGGATGAACAAGACCTTATTTTAAAGATATTTTGACACACTTTTAGAGAAAAATATTATAAAATTTATGAAAAATCATTTGGGATTTTAAAGTGATTGTTCAATTTGTAACAGTGATGTAGCCAGCAGAAGACAAAGGAAAGCAGAGGATATTTCTTATTTTCTTTATGTTTATGGATCCAAACTTAAGTCATTGACATTCAAACATCCATGACTGAAGTGAAAGAGTGGCATGAGCATCATGAACTTATTTACATAGCCCCAGAGTAATTTGGGATGATGCCACTCAAGGTTTTGACTCTAAAACAAGGCATGAACATTTAAGGAACAAGGCAAGGCCATTTTTGTTAGAAAATCAAAAGTTTTAACCTTGTTTAATCAGGATTACAGATTTGGAAAAGTTCATCTTCCTTATGATTTTTAGTTAACATTAAGGAAAATGCTAAGTTCATGCTAGTCTTTATTGGTTGACGTTAGCATGCTTGGCTTGGGGAGGTTTTGAAGATCAATTTTTTTTTATAGCCATCAAACATGCACTTTGACAAGGAGAAGACAAAAAAAAGGGGGGATGGCACATAACATGAATTGGGATGCTAACTTTACCAATGGTCTAGACAAAGAAAGTGTTATGCACTTTGACAAGAAAATGTTATGGATGCTGAAAATGATAATGACTCATGACAAGATGCAAGCTAATGTATAAATATGCTTGAAATATGTTAGGCTAAGGATTCATACATGGATTAATTATAACAAGATGCATGGATATAGCATAAACATGAATGGGGATGCTAACTTTACCAGTGGTCTAGACAAAAAAAGTGTTATGCACTTTGACAAGAAAATGTTATGGATGCTAAAAATGACAATGATTCATGACAAGATGCAAGCTAATGTATAAATATGCTTAAAATGTTAGGCTAAGGATTCACATGGATTAATCATAACAAGATGCATGGATATAGCATAAAATGCATGAGCAAGAGCTACCAAAATAATAAGGATGAAATGAGGCATTTTGCACATCAAAAGGGCATTAAGGCATCCAAATCCTAAACTACCAAAACCAATAGCCATAATAATGCATGGGAATCCTAAGAGGGTGATGGAAACATGGAGAGCTCACTAAAATGATGAAGATGCTAAAAAATAGAAGATGAAAGTGATAAAGAAAGAAATTATACCAACAAAACTTTAATTTTTGGCCAAATAGTTGAAGCAGTAGAGATGGCTTGAATTTCCCTCTTTTCCTCATTGTTAATAAGCAAGAAAAAGATAAAAACAATAAGGTTTTGGTTCTAGTATGGATGAGGGAGATTTTCAGAATGTGTAATGGTTAAGAGTGAGTGTTTTAGGGCTATTTTTGGGTGCTGAGTGAAGAGCTATGGGATTTGGTTTCTTTGATGTGTGAATGTGTTTTGGAACCTGAAAATGAGTTGGAATCTCCCAAATCTCAGCTAGGATATAAGTGGTCTATTGATACCAGCATTTTAGAGCCAAATTAAAGGTGTTTTTAGTTATTTCTCAAGGGGGACAAAGTGATGTCAGCTTGATGGCTATAGAGTGGCTATAGAGAGTAACTTGCTACCAATGTGATGGACATCGGGTGGCTGGTTTCAATGCTGAAATGATTTTCTAGCAAATAGGGTGGCTAATGGAGATCTTGGTCAACAAACTAGAAAAGAGTAGGGTGATCATGTGACATTGACCTTTTCAATCTAATTTAGACTTCAAAAATGTTTTAATTAATTCCAAAGTCCAAATTCATCATTTGATATGGGTTTTGATCTTTTTTGATGCAAAAAAATGAGTTCAAATCGAGTTTTGGATCAATGGTAGAGGATTCAAAAATTCTTATATCGTGGAAAAATGGCCTGCATGTATCGATATATTTAGTCCAAAAACCTTAAGTGTATCGATGCAATGAACATTGTATTGGTACAATGATCATTGTCTTGATAATATGAGCCATTCTATTGATTCAATGCTTCATTGTATCGATACATGTTGTTATGTATGTTTTGGTTTTGGCATGGCCTAGTATCGATACATAAGCTCCTGTATCGATACATAAGCTCATGTATCAATACATTTACATGTTGTATCAATACAAATGGGGACATCTCAAATTTTTGGATCATTAGAGCATTGTATTGATATTAAACAAGTTTCGATGGCTCAACAAAAGGTGAATGACATAATTGAAGCAGCTCGGTCAATAGGGTGAGACATCGTACCTATTAAAGATTGTAAGCAATAACTTTTGGGTTTTCTTGATCGTGTGATTACACAATGTAATCACATTAGATACTTTCAAATGTAATCATGTCGTAAAAGAAAAACCCTTTTGTGACTCTATGAATGATGTTATTGATGAAGTTGTTCTAAGAATCAATTGTCTCTAATGCATATGCACATTTAATTTCACCATTTTTTATTACACTTGCATCAATCATTCATTATCTTAACTCATCATTGCATCATAAATCTTCATCAATAAATACATTTTTATATAAAAGTCTAATATGAGAATTGGGCCATAAAAGTGCAAGGGATTCCGAGATCAATCAAGAAATGAAACCTTACATCATGCACTGCTACAACACATGATGCTGTACGTAAATCATGAATAGTGATCTTGAAGCTCGTATTGAGTGACTTAAGCTAATGGTTAAGGAATCATAAGACCAGATGCTTTATCAGCAATACAAAATGCAAAATCAAATTGCAAAACTTTTGGAACTAATGATCGCCTCTATGAAAGAAAAAGGGCAAACTAGCACTGCTGTAATAAGGAATGATCCTCCGAAAGCTGAAAGTCCCCTTGCCAATAAACCAAAACCTGCCTAAGGGGAAACTAGACAAGAACAACAGCCCGCTCCTACACCTGTCACTCAGGCTTCGCCAGTCAACTACCTAAATCCCATTGCAACAGGTCAATTCATTCCTGGTACTTAAGAGGTGAAAGCAAGAGTATCATCAGTAGATCTGATAACCCTTAACCTTAAGGAACCAGAGAAAATAAAAGGTCAAAAGCCTGCCATTATTGTAGAAGAAGTGAACAAATTCTAGCTACTAGAAAAATGCCTCCAAGCTATTGAGGGGAGTGCCAAGTTTGGAGCTCTTGATGCGTAATCACTGTCTTTGGTGTCCAACCTTGTCATTCCCCTAAAGTTCAAGGCTCTAGAGTTTGAAAAATTCAATTGAACCATCGACCCTTTTGTCTACGTCCGAATGTACCTGCAAAAAATGGTCGAGTATGAAAAAAATAAAAAGCTCCTTATCCATTGCTTCTAACATAGCTTTATTGGGGCAGTAGCTCAATGGTATATCACGATAGACAATGTGAAAATCCAATCATGGGCCGACTTGGCTAAGGCCTTTCTAACTTAATACCAGCAAGTGTCAATTGGGCATCAGATCAATTTTCCTTGATGAATTTTGAGAAGAGATCCACTAAAAGTTTTAGGCAATACGCCCAAAGATGGAGAGAAGGAGCAACCTGAGTATAGCCTCCCTATATAGAAAAAAAATGACAGTCACTTTCATTTACACCTTACATACTTCTTATTACGAGAAGCTTATAGGAAATGCCACCAAGAAATTTGCAAACCTAGTCGTCTCTAGAAAAATGATTAACACAGCCATTAAGAGTGGTAGAATGTCTGCCAGGGAAATGTCTTGATTGAGTAAGAAGCCTATTGCTAGCAAAAAGAATAAAAAAGAGGCCAATGCCATAAGTTATGCTAGCTCATGTCAACTAAAATGGCGTCAAATACCTGACCCTCACTACCTAAGCATATTGCATTCTTGCCTTATCATAATACCCTATCAGCCAATTAATGCCATAACCTACAACCTATCTTTTGCAATCCCATCCAACCCAGCATAAAGCTACCCTCTGCAAGTTCACTAAAATACCAATCAAACAACCAATAATGCACCTGGCAATCGAGGTGCAAATCAACAAAGACAAAATTTTGATCCTATCCCTATGACCTATAATGAGCTCTACCAAGCCTTGCTCTAAAATCATTTAGTGGCCCTAATCTATGTCCTAGAAAAGAAGCCACCATATCCGGAATGGTGCAACCTTAACGCCCACTATGAATACCATGCTAGGGCAACAAGGCATGACATTGAGAACTACATATCTTTCAAACAAAATGTGCAAAATCTAATTAACTCAAAAGTCTTAAAATTCAGAATGAACCAGGGACCAAATGTTGTCACCAATCCTTTACCAAACCATAATGAGCCAGCTGCAAACATGATCGACATTAAGAACAAATATGAAGTCAAGACAAGCATAAAGGATGTAAGGATGCCAATGTTTTTGATTTGGTAGGCAGTGATTTAGGTCGGGTTGCTTAATGAAAAAGAAAAATTAGAAGACAATCTTGACAACTCTATGACTTCCACACAGTTGTAGGTCATACCATACAAACATGCAGGGAGTTTAGGTCCATGGTTCAAAGAATGATGAATGAAGGCTAGATTGAATTCTATCAAGAAACCACGCTTGTTGCTGAATCTATCAACATGATAAAGGACGAAACCATGCACCACTTGACGGCAAAAACTGACCCCTCATTCTTTATGTCAAGTCCGAAGGTTAGTTTCTTGATACCTACACTAAAATTAGTTATGGAGGTACCTAAACCATTCTTGTATAAGAGCAACAAAGATGCCCTATAGAAGTACGAGAATCAAGTAGTGATGATCAAAGAACTAACCTCTATAACTACTACAATGGAACTGTCAAGAGTTAGTCACCTAACCCATAGCGGTAGGTGTTATGCTCCCTCAACTTAAGAAAAATAGAAGGTTGATGCATCTCCAATCACTAGTACCACTCAAGTCTAAGCAAAGAATTTCAAGCCCGAGAAAGTTAAAAAAATAGTGAGTGAAAAAGAAGCCATTGAGTTTCTCAAGTTTATGAAGCACAGTGAACACTGCATTATGGACTAGTTAAGCAAACAACCCGCCAAGATTTCTATGCTATCTCTACTCCTTAATTAAGAGGTCCATCGAAATGCATTACTAAAGGTGTTAATGAAGTATATGTGCCATCGGATATCTCCATGGACAAATTGGATCAATTAATGAACAACATCATGGTTGATAATTATATCTCCTTCACTGATGATGAGATCCCACGCAAAGGCAGGGGCAGTTATAAAGCTCTGTATATCACTACCCATTGCAAGGGATGTATTTTGCCTAAAGTACTTATAGACAATGGGTCAGCCCTTAATGTCATACCTATGACTACTTTAAGCAAACTCTCTATCGATCAGTCCAACATTAAGAGTAGCGACACCATAGTCTGAGCTTTTGATAATTAGAAATATCATAATCCAGCTTCAAATAGGCCCATGTACATATAAAGTTGACTTTCAAGTTATGGATATTAATCCATCTTACAACTGCCTATTATGAGGGCCATGTATATATTTCATTGGGGCTGTCCCATCCTCTCTTAATCAGAAGCTCAAAATAGATGACAAAGTAGTCACTATCGGGGCTGAAGAAGAAATGATCGCCACTGCTTTCACTGAAGACATCTACATAGAGCCTAATGAAGATGCACCAAATTCATCATTCCAATCCCTCGAGTTCATCAATGCTATATTTATGGGAGAAGGATTGTCAATAGTTAAACCCCACCTGTCAAAAAGTACCCACTTAGGTTTAAAACTGACCATTGGCAAAGGTTCCTGTGCTAGAAAAAAGCTTGGCAAAAATCTGCAAGGGATGGCCCAAGCTCTACAAGTCATCACTCAAGTCAGCAAAAGAGGCATAGGATCGCAGTCAAGAAAGTAGCAAGAAAGAATGATCCGCAACTAGAGGTGACTCAATCATTAGGTCGAGAAGGGGAATCAAAGCCTAATGTTGTCGTCTCTCCATGAGATATTCCATTTAGGAGGATGAATCGATCTAAACCGACCAGAAGAGTAAAAGGCTAAAGATGTCTTGGTCATCTTAAACAGAGCACTTCACAACCTTTATCTCCAAGATACCAAGCCATAAAATGCGTGTCCTTCCACTAAGATTTGATTTTGATGATGGGGTCATGATGGAAGCCCCTGCACTTTTCCTGTCCCTTTCATGTAACATCAAGAATGAAAAACCTACCTACCTTCACCCAAAGGTAGGTAGGTGTCCTATGTACTGGGCACTTTTGTTAAACATTATCAATGAAATGACTTTTGCATATATCATTCCATATTATGTGTCTATATCACTTTTTAGCCTTTTTGTCCCCATTACTCTTTTGCCTCCATTTTTATCTAAATCCCTTGGTTGTGTGTGTGCCTTTTGCAATATTTATTTCTTCACCCTTTTAGGTGTCCTGTCAACAATGATACGGATATGTTAATGGGTTGCTGAAGATTAATTTCAAACAATCAATTTGCATTGGTGAAGTTGATCCTAAAAAAGATTTTGAAGAGAGCCCTATACCATCAGACCTCTTAAGATTAGTTAAGCAAGAGGAAAAGCAGATCATGCCCCATGAAGACCCAATAGCAATTATAAATCTGGGTACTTAAGAGGATTAAAAGGAGGTTAAAATTGAAACCTCAATAAAGTTGACAACTAGGACTGAGCTAATAGACCTACTCTAGGAATATTGATATGTATTCGCTTAGTCATATCAAGACATGCCAGGACTAGACACTGATATAGTGGTCCATAAGCTTTCCATCAAGCTTGGATGCAAACCAATTCTGTAAAAGTTAAGGAGGATGAAGCCAAAAATGCTCCTTAGAATTAAAGAGCAAGTCAAGAAGCAGTTTAATGTAGGGTTTATCGAAGTAGCCAAATATCCAGAATGGGTTGCCAAAATAGTCTCAGTCCTAAAGAAAGATGACAAAGTATGAATGTGCATTGATTATCAAGATCTGAATCAACTAGTCCCAAAGATAACTTCCTACTACCCCACATCGACACTTTGGTAGATAAACAACCAAGAATTCTCTGTTCTCCTTCATGGACAAATTCTTAAGCTACAACCAGATCAAGATGGCACTCGAAGACATGGAGAAAACAACTTCTGTAACCATGTGGAGGACATTTTGCTATAATGTCATGCCCTTTAGACTCAAAAATGATGGGGCAACCTATCAATGGGCCTGGTAGCCCTATTCCATGACATGATGCACAAACAAATTAAGGTCTACATGGATGACATGATTGCCAAGTCAACGAAAGAGGGTAAGCATGTCATAAACCTTAAAAGCTTTCTGAACGACTATGAAAATTTTAACTCAAATGGAATCCTGCCAAATGTACTTTTGGAGTCACTTCGAGAAAGCTTCTAGGCTTTATAGTTAGCGAAAAAGGGATTAAAGTTGACCCAGACAAAGTCAAAGCCATTTAAGATATGCCACCACCTTAAACCCAAAAGGAAGTGAGCAGCTTTTTAGGGAGACAGAACTATATTGCTAGATTCATATCCCAGATCACTAATAAATGCAACCCCATCTTTCAGCTTCTTCGCAAACAAAATTTGAGAGAGTGTAATGAGGCATGTCAAAAAGCCTTTGATAAAGTCAAACATTATCTGTTGAGCTTGCCAGAGTTGATACTGCTCGTGCCTGACTGACCTTTAATCTTCTACTTGGCAGTCTTTGACAAGTCTATGGGTTGCGTATTAGGGCAGCATGATGAGTCAGGAAAGAAAGAACAAGCAATCTACTACTTAAGCAAAAAGTTCATAGAATGTGAGTGCAACTACTCCATAATTGAAAAGTTGTGCTGCACTTTAGTGTGGACAACTAAGGGACTCAAGCAGTACATGCTATATCACACCACATGGTTGATTGCAAGGCTTGATCTTATCAAGTATCTATACGAAGCCCATGCATTATCAGGAAGGTTGGCTAGATGCCAAGTCCTGCTTTTTTAATATGACATTGCCTATGTCAGTCAAAAGGCCACCAAGGGCAGTGTGATAGCTGATTTTTTAGCAAGTTGAGTGGCAGATGATTATGAAACCTTAAGTTTCGACTTCCCAAATGAAGATCAAATGTGCATTTCTAAAGATGAAAACACCTTTAACCAAGATCGATCCTGGAAGATGTATTTTGATGGAGCATCAAATGCTCTAGGACATGGAATTGAGGTAATATTAATGTGACCTGACGAGAGTCATTATCCATTCATAGCAAGGTTAAGCTTCGACTGCATAAATAATATGGTAGAATATGAAGATTGAGTTATAGAGCTTCAAGCAGCCATTAATAGAAATGTCAAGACATTACAGGTATTCGGTGATTCAATCCTAATCATCTACCAATTGAAAGGGGAATGGCAAACTGGCAATGCCAAGCTGATGCTATATGGGAAGCTGATAGTAAAACTTAAGAATGAATTTGATGATATCAGTTTTTGACACTTACCTTGAAAAAAGAACCAAATAACTGATGCTTTGGCTACTTTGTCATCCATGTTTAAAGTTAACCAAGAGTCGAACATTGCTTCCATCCAGATGAGCATCTATACAACTCTGATTCATTGTCATAGCATTAAAAAAAAGGATGGCCTACATCCTTCGTTACATCAAGGATCAGTAATACCCCAAACATGCAACCGAGACTGATAAAAAGACTATAAGAAGGCTGGCTACGAGATTTACTCTTGATGAAAAAATCTTAGAAAAGAAAAGTCACGATCAAGTATCGCTCAATGCATCGACACTCCTAAAGCCAAAAGGATCTTAGAAGAAGTTCATGAAGGGATTTGCTGCACACATGCTAATGGACATCAGATGGCTAAACAATCATAAGAGCGGGTTATTATTGGTTGACCCTCTAGAGAGACTGCATCAATTACAACCTAAAATGCCATAAGTGTCAAATATATGCAGAAAATATCAATGTCCCTCTGGTGCCACTTCACGTCATGATGGCCCTATGGCCCTTCTCCATATGGGGCATGGATTTGATTGGGCCGATCACTCCTAAAGCTTCCAATGGGCATTGCCTTATCTTAGTAGCAATTGACTATTTCACTAAATAGGTAGAGGCTACCTTATATGCTAATGTCACTAGATCGACTGTCTATTAGTTTGTCAAGTGGGACATCATCTGTAGATATGGCCTCTCAAACTAAATCATCACAGATAATGCCAAGCAACTTAAATAATAAAATGATGCAAGCAGTCTACTTACAGTTCAAGATCTAGCATCATAATTCTATCCCTTATAGCCCAAAGATAAATAGGGCAGTCGAGGCGGCCAACAAAAACATCAAAAGAATAGTTAAGAAAATGGCTGAGACTTACAACGACTGGCATGAGAAGCTATCCTTTGCACTCATGCCTATCGGATCTCAGTTTGCACTTCCACGGGTGCTACCCTATTCTTCCTTGTCTATAGGATGGAAGCTGTATTACCTATCGAAGTTGAAATCCCTTCTCTCAGAGTTTTGATGGAAACCAAACTTAAAAAGGCTGAATGGGTCAAGAATAGATACTACTAGCTCAACCTCATCGAGAAAAAAATGCATGAAAGCCATCTACCATGGTTAAATATATCAAAGATTCACGATCCAAGCCCATAACAAAAAGATGCGCCCGCAACAATTTCACCTAGGTGAATTGGTATTGATAAAGATCCTCCCAATTCACAAAGATGCACGGGGTAAGTGGACCCCTAATTAGAAAGAATCGTATTTCATGAAGCAAGCCTTCTCTAGAGGGGGCCTAATCTTGTCAGAAATGTATGGCAATGCCTTGCCCAACCCAATCAACTTTGATTTCATCAAGAAATATTACACGTTGAGGGCAAAAACCTAAAAAGGCATCCTTAAAAAAGAGAGAAAACAAAAAAAAACAACAAATAAATAAATAAAGAATAAAAGAATAAAACAAGAAAGGGTCCAGCTAAAAATCTAAAAAAGGCATCTGGGCAATCAACCCGACTACAGTTAAAAACCTGCAAGGGTAACTTGAGAAGATCAATTTTGATGGGGCATAGACTGAGATCACTTATAAAACAAAGTGAAAAAATCCTAGAGATCTTTCGAAGATTAGCTCATACTAGTCATATTCATTGTTCGAGAAAGATCCTAGAAAGCACCTAAAGAACATTCATGTCATGATCATCAGAGGCATCTTTCACCTAAAAGATCATACTTCTTACCACCAAATTACTTGTTTGTCAAATACTATACCAAGTTGTATCTCTTTGCTATCATGAATAAATATTATCTTGTTTCTTTTAACCCCAGAACAATTCAAATTGCAATTGTCATTTAACTAATAATGTTTGATAATCAACTAAAATATACATCAGGACATCTCGATATTACATCAAAATGAAAAGAAAAGCACAGGGAACTCTACTCACACCTTGATCATCAATATCATGCACTTTCACATCCAAACACCTGCTCAGCATGACCATACACCAAACCATTTTTGGCTTTCACAAGTCATATCTCAAGGAAAACCATTTTAAGCTAACCAAAAATCGACCCACGCATTTTATCAGAATCCTATCAAAACTAGAGATATCAACCCAATCAGTCAAATAGTTTCTAAATTATTGGCAATGCCTACCAATTGTCAGGAAAATGATTGAGTGTTTCGAATTAGGAAATGCAATGATCTAAATTCTTAAGAATAGATTTTTTATCGTATCCCCAATGGAGCCGAGATAACCTACAATCCCCAACAGGATTAGGAAAATTCCTATCCATAGTCGCAACAAAGATGAATCACCATCGCTATGAGAGTCTGAATGACGGACAAGAAAAACTACGACCATCTCCCATATTAGACTTCACATTATGCAATCATGATAGCATTCCACATCATGCATTCACATTACCATCACACATCATAATTTTTGTAATGTTACTTTAAGCCAGGTTCACCAAACCTCTAAAGATTCCTTGGTAAGAACTCTAAGCTTTGTAAACCAAGCATTATTCAGGAGGCACCTATCAAGAAACCTTCTTAAGCGCACAGGAGCTAGTGGCAACTAACTTGTTTATAAATAATCGAATGCCAATCATACCCACATCAAGCCCACAAGTTAGTGGCACATTTCCAAAAGCCCACAAGTTAGTGGCACCTTTTTCAAAGCCCACAAGTTAATGGCATCCTTTTCTAAGCCCATAAGTCAGTGGCACCTCTTTGCCTAAAAATTAGTGGCACTTTTCCAAAAGCCCACAAGTCAGTGGCATTCTTTTCAAAGCCTACAAGTTAATGGCATTTTTTCAAAGCCCATAAGTCAGTGGTGCCTCTTTAAAGCCCACAAGTTAGTGGCACCTCTTCAAAGCCCACAAGTCAGTGGCACCTTTTCAAAGCCCACACCAGCTGGTCGTACTTAGTCTGAGTCAAAGCCCATATAAGCTGGCCGCACCCGAGTCAAAACCCATATAAGCTGGTGGCACCCAAATCTAAGTTAAAGCCTGCACAAGCCGGTGACACTTAAATCAAAGGCTACACGAGCTGGTGGCACCCAAGTTTAAGTCAAAGTCTGCACAAGCTGGTGGCAACCCCATCAAAAATCGACTTTACTCTGCACTTACCTAAAGGGTCAAACCTTAGAAAACCTAACACCTTAGTAGGGAGGGCAAACACTATAAAATTCACTTAAACCTCTATCAGGATCATTGCCAATACACTACACTTATCACAGCAAAGTATTAATTATAATTTATTTCTTTGCAAGTATTTTGGGGGGCATTATTCCACCTTAGATAAAATATTGTCTATTTATCTTTGCCTTGCTCCTAATTCTTAGCAATAGTCAAAGAGGGGGAGCTGTAGACACTTTATTTTGCAATGTATTGATACATTCAAGCCATTTTCCACGATTCAAGAATTTTTGACTTATCCACCATTAATCCAAAACTCGATTTTAACTCATTGCTTTGTATTAGAAAAGATCAAAACCCATATTAGATTATGAATTTGGACTTTTGAATTAATCAAAATATTTTTGAAGTCTACATTAGATCAAAAAGGTCAATGCCATATGATAACCCTATTCTTCCCTAGTTTATTGACCAAGATCACCATCAGCCACCCTATTTGCTGGAAAATCATTTTAGCATTTAAATCGGCCACCCTATGTCTATAACATTGGTAGCAAGTTGCTCCCTATAGCCACTCTATAGCCATCAAGCTGACATTACTTTCTCTCCTTTGAGGAATGACCAAAAACACTTTCAATTTGGCTCTAAGATGCTAGTATAAATAGATCACTTATATCTTAGCTGAGATTTTGGAGATTCCAGCTCATTTTCAGCTTGCAAAACACATTCACACATCAAGAAAACTAAATCTTATAGCTCTTCACTCAGGACCTAAAAATAGCCCTAAAACTCTCACTCTCAACCACTACACATTTTGAAAATCACCCTCATCCATACCAGAACCAAAACCTCATTATTTTTCTCTTTTTCTTGCTTATTAACAATAAAGAAAAGAGGAAAATTCAAGCCATCTTTGCTACTTCAACTGTTTGGCCAAAAATTAAAGTTTTGTTTGTATAACTTTCTATTTTATCACTTTTATTTTCTCTTTTTCAGCATTTTCATCATTTTAGTGAGCTCTCTATGTTTTCATCACCCTCTTAGGATTCTCATGCATTATTATGGCTTTTGGTTGTGGTAGTTTAGGATTTGGGTGCCCTTAATGCCTTTTTGATGTGCAAAATGCCTCATTTCATCCTTATTATTTTGATAGCTCTTACTCATGCATTTTGTGCCATATCCATGCATCTTGTTATGATTAATCCATGCATGAATCCTTACCCTAACATATTTCAAGCATATTTTTACATTAGCTTGAATCTTGTCATGAATCATTATCATTTTTAGCATCCATAACATTTTCTTGTCAAAGTGCATAACACTTTCTTTGTCTAGACCATTGGTAAAGTTAGCATCCCCATTCATGTTATGTGCCATCCCCTTATATGTTTGTTGTCCACTTCTGGTCAAAGTGCATGTTTAATGGCTGTAAAAAAAAATTGATTTTCAAAACCTTCCCAAGCCAAGCAAGCTAACCTCAACCAATGAGGACAAGCATAAACTTAGCATTTTCTTTAAAGTTAACTAAAAAAATCTTAGGGAAGATAAACTTTTCTAGATCTGTAATCAGGATTAAACGAGCTCAAAACTTTTGATTTTCCAATGAAAATGGCCTTGCACTTGTTCCCCAAATGTTCGTGCCTTGTTTTTGAGTCAAAACCTTAAGTGGTATGATCAACAGGCTGTTTTATCATCCCAAATTACTCCATAGCTGTGCAAATGAGTTCACAATGCTCATGCCATTCTTTCCCTTCAGTTATGGACAATCAAATATCGATGACTCAAGTTTGGGCTCGTAAACATATAGAAAATAAGAAATATTCTACGCTCTGCTTTGTCCCCTGCTGGCAGTATCATTGTCACAAATTGAAAAATCACTTTAAAATCCCAAATGATTTTCCATGAATTTTATAATATTTTTCTCTGAAAGTGTGTCAAAATATCTTTAAAACAAGGTCATGTTCACCTCTAGATTAGTCCGAATGAAAGAGTTATGATTTTTCAAACCTAGACTATCTAGAATCCTTAGAATTAACAAAGTGCATTCTAGTTGGGCCCTTTAGGCCTATTAAACAAAATTTCCAAATCCGTCCAACATTTTTCCTAAAACGTTCATGAAATTCCCTTTTTGGAAAGGTATTATTTGCAATTTTTTGATACCAAATGAGTCCAAAATGATTTTTCAAATTTTGACACACCTTTTTCCTCCCATGCTCTGTCTGTAGCATAATTAACCCAAATTTGAAAATTTATTTCCCTAGAAAGTGATTTTGGGGATATTAGGAATATTTTTATGTTGACCCTCATAGAGTTACCTTTCTAACGGTATCTTGTCTACCCTCTAAAGCCTTCAAACCAATTTAGAATAAATTCAGGAAGTGACACTGTGTGATGCTATCTCCTATTTTTGGTTATGGTCAAAATTGAGGTATTTTCCCTAGCTTCGTTTGAGACATTCGAATGTCACCATATCACCCTGATCAGCCTTAAGAATATGCTTTGGCCTCCCAGAAGCTCATATCAAGGCATGAATAATTTTACATCTTTACCATCCTTAGCATAATATTTTTTTTGCCAAAAGTCATCAAAATGCTCACTCTAAATTACAAAGTTTTGTCAACCTAAGTTTTCCAACTCGACTTCTCTAAAAGAGTGCCAGACATGTCACTTTTGGGGATTCTCCAATCCTAACCTTCTAAGAGAATACTCTAACTTCACTTTTTAAAATTGTCAGGATTTACAAATCTTCCTTAGTTAAAATTATTTGTCATCCACGGGGATACTCTAACCCTTATCTTTCGATGGGATACTCCAACCCCGCTTTTCAAAATTGTCAAGATTTAGAAATTTTCCTTTGTCAAAATTATTTGTCATCCATAGGGATACTCCAACCTCATCTTTTTGAGGGGATACTCTAATCCTATCTTTCAACTACAATTAAATTTTTCTCCTTCTCGGGCTTTCATGAATATGTTAAAAAAATCATCGATTTGGTTATTCTTAGATAATCAATGCTAATTACGAGATAAATTCTAATAGTCCATCCCTTTTTTTATCGTTACATTGAATGATTCATGTTATGTTACTTTATTCATTGCCTTACTAACGTGATTTCTTTGTGATGATTAATCACATTCATATTTTCAAATCATTTCAAGTAAAATTAAAGGTGATGTTCCGGGTGTGTATCTCTCCAATGCCCAAAATGGAATATTCTATTTTCAAAGTAAAATTTAGAGGTCATTTTTATTAAAAATTTTTGCATTCCCTATCTATTCGACGCGTATATAAGATTAAATCCTTTCATCAAAACCTGGATTTGTATTTCTATAAAATTCATGCATTAAAAGAGGGTTATATCAAAATAGTGACGAGTTATGATCAAAATAATCAAAACAAGATAAGACATAACAAGTAAGACGCCGATTTCGAGTGTTGCAAAGAAGTTCATGCCTCATCGTATGTAACTAACTCCCGAACTCAAATGGTGAATCTTTGTACCACACAGACCATGGCATCAATGTTTTGAGTTTCGTAACTCAAGACATAGGTTTTAATAGGCATCCAATCATGCCTAGCCTAAAATGATCAGCGGGGACTCCAAGTGTTGGCCGCTTTGTGATGGTCATCTGAGACCAATAAGATGAGCGATTCATCTTATGGTCCCCCTCACTGTATCACGAGTCGAGAATCCATACTTTCTCAGTCTCATCACGTTGCAAAGGAAAAGTCTCGGCCAAGAAGACATCTCCCAGTCAGAAAAATATTTTAAGTCGTATACACCCATAGATCCACGAGGATCTCCCTAGGGCATGTTGCGACACCTTATAATCAAAGTTCATCTGTCAATTGAAACAAACGTGGATTCTCATAATAATATTCATTTTTTTATGATTGGGCACCTTAATCCAGTTCTCCTCATTGGGATACATGATATTGATCCTTTGTTTAGCAAGAAAAGCTTTTCTTTCTATATTTTCCATAGAATCAATGTCCATCCATCAAAAAAGACAAACTTGGATTCTCATAATAATCTCTATTTTTTATATGAATCGGCATGACAATCCTATTCTCTTCATTGGGATACATGATATTGGTGCTTTGGCTTTCTAAGAAAACTTTTCCCTTTACCCTTTTCCTTAGAATCAAAGTTTATCCCTCAATTGACATAAACGACGATTCTCATAATAATCTTTATTCTTTCTAAGATTGGGCACTACAAATTAGGATACATGATATTGGTGCTTTGATTTTGCAAGAAAAGCTTTTCTCTCCATCATTTTCCTTATAATCAAAGTTCATCCATTAAGTGAGACAACCTTCAATTCTTGTAATAATCTTTATTCTTTTGTGATTGGGCACCATAATCATGTTTTCCTTATTGGGATACTTGATACTGATGCTTTGGTTTGGCAAGAAAATATTTTATTTCCACATTTTCAATAGAATTAAAGTTCGCTGATCAAATGAGACAAACTTGGATTCTCGTCATAATCTCTTTTTTTTATGTGAATTGGCATGACAATTATGTTCTCCTCATTGGGGTATATCATATCGGTGCTTGGCTTTCCAATAAAGCTTTTCCCTCCACCATTTTCCTTATAATCAAAGTTCATCCATCAAATAAGACAAACTTGGATTGGGTACCATAATCATGTTCTCCTTATTGGGATACATGATACTGATGTTTTGGTTTGGCAAGAAGAGCTTTTCTCTCCACCATTTTCCTTATAATCAAAGTTTATCTATCAAGTGAGACAAACTTAGATTCTCATAATAATCTTCATTTTGTTGTGACTGGACACCACAGTCATATTTTCCTCATTAGGACACTTGATACTGATGCTTTAGTTTGGCAGGAAAAGCTTTTCTTTCCACATTTTCAATAGAATCAAAGTTCATCCATTAAATGAGATGAACTTGGATTCTCGTAATAATCTGTGGTCTTTTTATGTGAATTGCCATGACAATCATGTTCTCCTCATTGGGGTATAAGACATTGGTGCTTTAGTTTTCCAAAAAAGCTTTTCCCTCTACCATTTTCCTTATAATCAAAGTTCATCCATCAAATGAGAAAAACTTGGATTCTCGTAATAATATTCTTTTTTTTGTGATTGGGTACCATAATCATGTTCTTATTGGGATACATGATACTGATGTTTTGGTTTGGCAAGAAGAGGATTTCTCTCCACCATTTTCCTTATAATCAAAGTTCATTTATCAAGTGAGACAAACTTAGATTCTCATAATAATCTTCATTCTTTTGTGATTGGGCACCACAGTCATATTTTCCTCATTAGGACACTTGATACTAATGCTTTGGTTTAGCAAGAAAAGCTTTTCTTTCCACATTTTCCATAGAATCAAAGTTCAACCATCGAATGAGATAAACTTGGATTTTTGTAATAATCTCTATTTTTTCTATTAATCGGCAACACAATCAGGTTTTCTCATTAGGATACATGATATTAGTGCTTTGGCTTTCCAAGAAAAGCTTTTCCCTGAACCATTTTTCTTATAATCAAAGTTCATCTGTTAAATGAGACAAACTTGGATTCTCGTAATAATATTCATTTTTATGTGATTGGGTAGCACAATTATGTTCTCCTTATTGGGATACATGATGCTGATGCTTTGGTTTGGCAAGAAGAGCTTTTCTCTCCACTGTTTTCCTTATAATCAAAGTTCATCTATCAAGTCAGATAAACTTGGATTCTCATAATAATCTTTATTCTTTTATGATTGGGAACCACAATCATGTTTTCCTTATTGGGATACTTAATACTAATGCTTTGGTTTGGCAAGAAAAGCTTTTCTTTCCATATTTTCCATAGAATAAAGTTCATTCATCAAGTGAGACAAACTTCGATTCTTGCAATTATATTCATTTTCTTTTTTATGATTGGGCACCAAAATCATCTTCTCTTTATTGGGATAAATGACACTGATGCTTTGGTTTAGCAAGACAAGCTTTTCTTTCCACATTTTCGATTGAATTAAAGTTCTTCCATTATATGAGACAAACTTGGATTCTTATAATAATCTTTATTTTTTATGTGAATCGGCATGACAATCATGTTCTCCTCGTTGGGATACATGATATCGGTGCTTTGGCTTTCCAAAATAAGCTTTTCCTTCCACCATTTTCCATATAATCAAAGTTTATTTGTCAAATGAGGCAAACTTGGATTCTCACAATAATATTCATTTTTTTGTGATTGGGCACCATAATCATGTTTTCCTCATTGGGATACACGATATTAGTGCTTTGATTTTGCAGGAAAAGCTTTTCTCTCCACCCTTTTTCCTTATAATCAAGGTTCATCTGTCAAGTGAGATAAACTTGGATTCTTATAATAATCTTCATTCTTTTATGATTGGGCAACACAATTATGTTTTCCTTATTGGGATAGTTGATATTGATGCTTTGCTTTGGCAAGAAAAGCTTTTTTTTTCTAGATTGGCCATAGAATCAATGTTCATCCATCAAATAAGACAAACTTGGATTCTCACAATAATATTCATTTTTTATGATTAAGCACCACAATCATGTTTTCCTTATTGGGATACATGATACTTGTAAACACCTTATTTTGTCTGGGCTAATTTATAGCAATCTGAAGCATTGACGTGAAAGGGGGCAATGATCATATCAAAGGTAAATGTAAAGATGTGGCATCAAATAATGTAGTTCAAGGTGTCCGAGGATAAAATATATGAGAAAATTCATAATTTTACTTGAATGTATCGATACATGGTTCTCATGTATCGATACAATGCTCCAATGATCCAAGAATTTGAAATGTTCCCATTTATATTGGTACAACATGTAGATGTATCGATACATGAGCCTCTGTATCAATACAGTACCTCATGTATCGATTCTAGGCCATCCAAGAACTAAATGTGCATTCTATAAAGAAATGTATCGATACATATCAACATGTATCAATACAGTGGTTCATACTATCGCTACAGTGGTTCATAGAATGATACAATGATCATTTTATCAATACAATATTCTTTGTATCGATACACTTCAGGTTTTTGGACCAAATGTATCAATACATTCTGCAATGTATCGATACATACAGGCCATTTTCATGGTCCGAGCATTTTTTACTCAGCCACCATTGATCCAAAACTTGGTTTTAACTCATTTTTTTGCATCAAGAAAGATTAAAACACATATCATACTACGAATTTAAACTTTTGAATTAATCAAAACATTTTTTTGAAGTCTAAATTGGATCAAAAAGGTTAATATCACACGATCACCGTACTCTCTAGTTTATTAACCAAGATCACGATCAGCCACCCTATTTGCTGGAAAATCATTTTAGCATTTAAACTAGCCACCCTATGCCCATCACATTGGCAGCAAGTTGCTCCCTACAGCCACTCTATAACCATCATGCTGACATCACTTTGTCCTTTTTGAGAAATGGCCAAAAACACATCCAATTTGGCTCCAAAATGCTGGTATAAATGGACTACTTCTATCTCAACTAAAAAAGGTTAGATTCTAGCTCATTTTCAGCTTTAAAAACACCTTCCCACATCAAGAAAACTAAATCCCGTAGCTCTTCACTCATCACCCAAAAATAACCTAAAAACACTTATTCTCAACCATCACACATTCTAAAAGTCACCCTTATCCATACTAGAACCAAAACCTCATTATTTTCTCTTTTTCTTGCTTATTAACAACAAGGAAAAGAAGGAAATTCAAGTCATCTCTACTGCTCCAATCATTTGGCTAAAAAGTGTAGTATTAGTATAACTTTTCACTTTATCACTTTCATTTTTTATTTTTTAGCACCTTCATCATTTTAGTGAGCTCTCCATGTTTCCATCACCCTCTTAGGATTATCAAGCATTTTTGTGGCTTTTAGTTGTGGTAGTTTAAGATTTGGATGCCATAATGCCCCTTTGATGTGCAAAATGCCTCATTTCATCCTCATTAGTTTGATATCTCTTGCTCATGCATTTTATGCCTTACCCATGCATCTTGTTATCCTCAATCCATGTATGAATCATTAGTCTAACACATTTTAAGCACATTTACACATTACCTTGCATGAATCATTGTCATTTTCAGCATCCATAACACTTTCTTTGTCTAAACCATTGGTAAAGTTAGCATCCCTTTTCATGTTATATGCCATTCCCTGGTATGTTTGTTGTCTTCTCCTTATCAAAATGCATATTTAATGGCTGTCAAAACTAATTTTCAAAGCTCCCCAAGCCAAGCATGTTAACCTCAACCAATGAGGATTAGCATGGACTTAGCATTTTTTTTTAAGCTAGCAAAATATCTTGGGGAAAATTAAGTTTTCCAAATTAGGAATCTTGGTTAAACAAGCTTAAATCTTCTAATTTTGAAATGAAAATGGTCTTACAATTATTCCCTAAATGTTTATGCCTTTTTTTTGAGTCGAAACCTTGAGTGGTATGATCGATGGGCTATTTCATTATCCCAAACTACTTTGGGGTTATGCAAATGAGTTCGTGGTGCTCATGCCACTCTTTCCCTTTAGTCATGGACGTTCGAATGTCAATGAATCGAGTTTGGACCAAACATAAAGAAAATAAGAAATATCCTCTACTTTACTTTGTCCCCTGTTGGCAGCACAACTGTTGCAAATTGAAAATCACTTTAAAATCCTAAATGGTTTTTTTATGAATTTTATGATATTTTTCTTTGAAAGCATGTCGAATTATCTTTAAAATGATGTCTTATTCAACTCGGATCATTCTAGATGAGAGAGTAATGACTTTTCAAATCTAAACTGCCCAAAACCTCTGGAATATGAACATGTCTTCTAGTTGGGCCATTCAGCCCCACTAAACAATTTTTCTAAATTTTTCAAATATTTTTCCTAAAAGATTTATGAAATTCCCTTTCCGAAAAGGTATTATTTTCAAATTTTCAATACCAAATGAGTTTGAAATGATTTTTCAAATTTTGACACACCTTGTCCCTTGTATGCTTTGCCAGCAGGGAAATTGATCCGAACTTGAAAATTTATTTCCCCAAAAAGTGACTTTTGGGATATGGGGAACATTTTTAGGATGACCCTCATTGAGTTACCTAATGGTATCTTGTCCACCCTCTAAAGCCTACAAACTAATTTAGAATAAATTTAGGAAGCAGAATAGCGCGATGCTGTCCCTTGTTTTCGATTATGGTCAAAATTGAGTTGTCATCTTGCATTTCATCTTTAGACATTTGAATGTCTCTGTATCACCTTGATCAGACTCGAGAACATGCTTTGACCTCCCATTGGCTCATATCAAGGAACAAACACATTTTACATCTTTACCATCCTTATTCATAATAATTTCTTTTGCCAAAAGTTGTCAAAATGCTTAAACATTTCCTAGATCACAAAGTTTTGTTAACTTGAGTTTTCCAACTCGACTTATTTAAAGAGTATCAGACGTGTCACTTTTGGGGATGCTCTAACCTAACTTTTGAGGGCATCCTCTAACCTTATTTTTCAAAATTGTCAAGATTGAAAAATCTTTCATCGTCAAAGTTATTTTTCATCTACGTGGACACTCCAACCCCGATCTCCTAAGAGGGTACCCCAACCCTGCTTTTCAAAATTTTCAAAAGAACCTTCCTTTGTCAAAGATTATTTGCCATCTAGGGGATACTCCAACCCCATCTTTCCAAAAGGACACTCTAACCCTATCTTTCAACGATAACTAAATTTATCTCCTTTTCAAAATTCCATGAATATGTCTAATGAACCTTGTTTAATCAAGAAACCAGATGCATCTCAAAAATTATTGATTCAATTATTCCCAGATAATCGATGCTAACTGTGAGATAAATTTTAATAGTTCATCATTTTTCTTTATCATTACATTAAATGATCCATGTTGTGTTACTTTATTTAGTGCCTTACTAACATGATTTCTTTATGATGATTATTTGCATCCATGTATTCTAATCATTTCAACTAAAACTAAGGGTAATATTCCACATAGGTATCTCTCTAGTGCCTAAAGTAGAATATTCCATTTTTCAAAGTAAAATCTAGACGTCATTTTTATTAAAAATCTCTGTATTTCCCATATCTCTAGGGTGTATATGAGATTAAATCTTTTTTTCATTAAAATCTAGGTTTGTATTTCTATAAGATTCATGCATTAAAAGAGGGTTATATCAAAATAGTGACAAGTTAAGATCGAAAGAATCAAAATTAAGATAAGATATAGCTAGTAAGGTACCAATTTCGAGCGTCATGAAGAGGTTCATAACTCATTGCATGTAACCAACTCCCAAACCCAAATGGTAAATCGTTGCCTTACATAGACCACGAGATCAATGTTTCGAATTTCGTAACTTAAAACATAGGTTTCAATAGGCATCCGATCATGCTTAGCCCAAAATGATCGGTGCTGACTCCAAGCATTAACCATTTCATAATGGTCATTCGAGACCAATAAGATGAGTGATTCATCTTATGGTCCCCCTCACTATGTCGTAAGTCAAGAATCTATACTTTCTTGTTCTCCTCACATCGCAAAGGAAATGTCTCGATCAAGAAGACTTTCTAAGTCAAGAAAATATTTTAAGTCGTATGCACCTACAGATCTGCGAGGATCCACCCTGGGGCACATTGCGACAATACTGATGCCTTAGTTTGGCAAGAAAAGTTTTTCTTTAAATAAATTCCATAGAATCAAAATTCGTCCATCAAATGAGATAAATTTGATTTCTCCTAAGAATCTTCATTTTACTTGTGAATCAGCTGGCAATCATGTTCTCATCATTATGATACATGATATTGGTGCTTTGGCTTTCCAAGAAAAGTTTTTCCCTCCACCATTTGCCTTAGGATGAAAGTTCATCCATCAACTAGGATAAATGACGATTCTCATAATAATCTTCATTCTTTTTATGGTTGGGCACTACAATCATGTTCTACTCATTGAGATACACGATATTGGTGCTTTAATTTTACAAGAAATGCTTTTCTTCCCACCATTTTCCTTATAAACAAGGTTCATCAATCAACTGAGACAAACTTGGATTCTCATAACAATCTTCATTCTTTTATGATTGGGCACCGCAATCATATTTTCCCTATTGGGATACTTCATTCTAATGCTTTGGTTTGGCAAGAAAAGCTTCTCATTCCACATTTTCCATAGAATCAAAGTTCATCTATCAAATGAGACAAACTTGATTTCTCATAACAATCTCCATTTCTTTTGTGACTTAGCATGGCAATCATATTTCCGTCATTATGATACATGATATTGGTGCTTTGGCTTTCCAAGGAAAGCTTTTCCCTCCACCATTTTCCTTAAAATTAAAGTTCATCTATCAACTGAGACAAATGATGATTCTTGTAATAATCTTCATCCTTTTTGGGATTAGGTACTACAATTACTCATAGGATACACGATATTGGTGCTTTGATTTTATAAGAAAAACTTTTCCCTCCAGCATTTTCCCTATAATCAAAGTTCATCCGTCAAGTAAGACAAACTTGAATTCTCATAATAATCTTCATTCTTTTGTGATTGTGCACCACAATCATGTTTTCCTCCTTAGGATACTTGATACTGATGCTTTGTTTGGCAAGAAAAGCTTTTCTTTCCAGATTTTCAATAGAATCAAAGTTCATTTATCAAATGAGACAAACTTGGATTCTTATAATAATCTCCACATTTTATGTGAATCGACATGATAATCCTATTCTCCTCATTGGGATATATGATATTGGTGCTTTGGCTTTCCAAGAAAAGCTTTTCCCTCCACCATTTTCCCTATAATCAAAGTTCATCCGTCAATTAAGACAAATGATGACTCTCATAATAATCTCCATTTTATTTGTGATTGGGCACTACAATCATGTTTAACTCATTGGGATACATAACATTGGCAACTTGATTTTGCAGGAAGTGTTTTTCTCTCCACCATTTTCCTTATAATCAATGTTCATCTGTCAAATGAGACAAACTTAGATTCTTGTAATAATCTACATTCTTTTGTGATTGGGCACCATAATCATGTTTTCCTCATTGGGATAGTTGATACTAATGCTTTAGTTTGGCAGAAAAAGCTTTTCTTTCCACATTTTCCATAGAATCAAAGTTCATGCATCAAATCAGATAAACTTGGTTTCTCATAATAATCTCCATGTTTTATGTCAATCGGCACAACAATCATGTTTTCTTTATTGGGATTTGGATACATGATATTGGTGCTTGGTTTTCTAAGGAAAGCTTTTCTGTCCACCATTTTCTTTATATTCGAAGTTCTTTTGTAGAATGAGATAAATTTTGATTCTCATAATAATATTATTCTTTTGTGATTGGGTACCGCAATCATGTTCTCCTTACTGGGATACATGATACTGATGCTTTGGTTTGATAGCTTTTTGCTCCACTATTTTCCTTATAATCAAAATTCATCTACTAAGTGAAACAAACCTTGATTCTCATAATAATCTTCAATCTTTTTTGATTGGGCACCATAATCATGTTTTCCTCATTAGGATACTTGATACTAATGCTGTGGTTTAGCAAGAGAATCTTTTCTTTCCACTTTTCCATAGAATCTACATTCGTCCATCAAATAAGACAAACTTGGATTCTATAATAATCTCCTTTTTTTTTCAAGAATCGGCATGATAATCATGTTTTACACATCAGGATACATGATATTGGTGCTTTGATTTTGCAAGAAAAGCTTTTCTCTCCACTATTTTCCTTATAAATAAAGTTTATCCGTCAAGTAAGACAAACTTGGATTCTCGTAATAATCTTTATTCTTTTGTGATTGGGCACCACAATCATGTTTTCCTCGTTAGGATACTTGATACTAATGCTTTGGTTTTGCAAGAAAAGCTTGTTTTTGCACATTTTTTATAGAATCAAAGTTCATCTGTCAAATGAGACAAACTTGGATTCTTGTAATAATATTCATTTTTTGTGATTGGGACCACATTCATGTTTTCCTCATTGGGATACATGATACTGATGCTTTGGTTTGGCAAGAAAAGCTTTTCCTTCCACCATTTTTCTTATAATCAAAGTTCATCAGTCAAGTGAGATAAACTTTGATTCTCATTATAATCTTTATTTTTTTATGGTTAGGCACCATAATCACGTTTTCCTCCTTGGGATACTTGATACTGATGCTTTGGGTTGGCAAGAAAAGCTTTTCTTTCCATATTTTCCATAGAATGTAAGTCTATCCATCAAATGAGATAAACTTGGATTCTCATAAAAATCTTCATTTTTTACTTGAATCAACATGACAATCATGTTCGGCTTATTGGGATACATGATATTGGTGCTTTGATTGTGCAAGAAAAGCTTTTTTTTCCACCATTTTCCTTATAATCAAAGTTCATCAATCCAGAGACACAAACTTGGATTCTCATAATAATCTTCAATTTTTTTTGATTGGGCACCACAATCCTGTTTTCCTCATTGGGATACTTGATATTGATGCTTTGGTTTGGATAGAAAAGCTTTTCTTTCAACATTTTCAATAGAATGAAAGTTCGTCCATCAAACAAAACAAACAGGATTCTCATAATAATCTCCATTTTGTATGTGAATTGACATGACAATCCTATTCTCCGCATTAGGATACATGATATTGGTTGTTTGGCTTTCCAAGAAAAGTTTTTCCCTCTACTATTTTCCTTAGAATGATAGTTTGTTTGTCAACTATGAGAAACGATGATTTCATAATAATCTTTATTCATTTTGTGATTGGGTACTATAATAATGTTCTACTCATTGGGATACACGATATTGGTGCTTTGCTTTTGCGAGAAAAGCTTTTCTCTCTTCTATTTTCCTTGTAATCAAAGTTTATCAATCAAGTGAGATAATTCAACACACTTAGAGAGAAAATATCAAAAAATTCACGAAAAATCATTTAAGATTTTGAAGTGATTTTTCAATTTGTGTTAACAACAGGGGACAAAGCAAAACAGGGGATATTTCTTATTTTCTTTATGTTTATGGGTCCAAACTTGAGTTATTGACATTCGAACATCCATGACTGAAGGGAAAAAGTGGCATGAGCATCACGAACTCATTTGCACAGCCCTGAAGTAGTTTAGGATGATGAAATAGCTCATTGATCACACTATTTAAGGTTTTGACACAAAAACAAGGTATGAACATTTCAGGAATGAGTGCAAGGCCATTTTTGCTAGAAAATTATAAGATTTAAGCTCGTTTAATCAAGATTTCAAATCTGGAAAACTTAATTTTCCAAAAGATTTTTTTATGCTAACTTTAAGGAAAATGCTAAGTTCATGCTAGTCCTCATTGGTTAAGGTTAACATCCTTAGCTTGGGCAGGTTTTGAAAATCAGTTTTTGATAACCATCAAACATGCATTTTGATAAGGGAAAGGCCACAAACATATAAGGGGATGGCATATAACATGAATGGTGATGCTAACTTTACCAACGGTCTAGACAAAGAAAGTGTTATGCATTTTGATAAGAAAATATTATGGATGCTAGAAATGACAATGATTCCTGCAAGCTAATGTATAAATGTGCTTGAAATGTGTTACGATAATGATTCATACATGGATTAAGGATAACAAGATGCATGGATATGGCATAAAATGCATGAGCAAGAGATATCAAA
>JBBYHL010019780.1:0-16281 GCA_038381835.1 Adansonia madagascariensis
AAGAATTTAAAATTTTACTACTAACATACACAAACCTTCAATATTTAATGAGTTTAACTAATAAAATTAAAGAAAATGTGATAAATAGATGATATAATTTATTAACAATGTGTTTCAAAACTCATGATATGATTTACTTTTTGATAAATTAATTTTTTATTATATATAGACCTATGCAAGGGTCAAGCTACCCATTCGGTCTAATTGGGCCCAGCTTCTCATATTTTTATATCAGACTAGCCTGACCCGACTTGAAATACTGATTTTAAATTAATATATTTTATTTAAATTTAATTATAATATATATAAAATATTAATAAAAACTATTCTTTAATGTGATAATCAGTAATTCTGGCTTAAATAGATAGGTCTAGGCACGTTAAATAAGGGTCTGAAATTACGATTTTAAAAAAATTTAGATCGTGGCTCAACTCAACCCATGAGCAAGTTTAATCATATTTAGAATATAAATTAAGTTTTTAATATTTAATTAAATTATTAAAAGAATATTAAAATAAAATTTATTATTAAAGTTTTTTATTTATAAAAAATTATAATTTCTTCATATTTATTTTAGTATTAAATTCGGGTTCGGGTTTTTTCAGGTTCGGGTCATTTCGAGTTCAGGCCATTTTGGGTTCGGGTTCTTTCGAGTTCAGGCCATTGATTTTTTGGTCAAATGGGTTCGGTTCAGGTTCAAACTCGGGTTTTTTTAGACGGATTTTCGGGTTCGGGTTCATTTTGCCACCTCTAGTGTCAAGAGAGTTTGAGACAATTTAGTATCTTTCAAAATATCTTCAAATTAATTTAAGAAAAAGATACTAAAATTAAAATACTTAAATACAAGCTAATTAAGCTTAAGTTATTGTTATATCGACACTAAGATCAATTCAAGCTAGCTAAGCCAAGAAAATAAAATTTATAAAACAAAATATTTAGGAAAAGATACTAAAATTAAAACACTTAAATATAAGCTAATTAAGTTTAAGTTATTGTTATATCAAAATCAAGATCAATTCAAGCTAGTAAAGCCAACAAAATAAAATTTGTAAAACAAAATATTTAATTATCATTTTATTGTGATATTTTGTACTTTTTAATTAAACATTAAAATTTAATATATATATAACGTAAATAATAATTTTATCAAAACATGAATAATAACTACAACTTAAATTGATAATTAAATGAAAAGTTGTGGTATATTTAGTTGTGAATGATAATTATGAAAAAAAAGTTGGGTTTAGTTCATTTTTACTATAAAAAGTAAACAATGAAATCAATCCTATAAACACGTGATTTGTTCGAGGCTTTTGTATTATCGGTTTTGGGTTACATTTGGGCCTTGGCTAAACTATTATCTAAAGGCGCAAATTTGAGTCAAGCCCTGCTCATTCCATCTTTATTTATTTATTTTTATTTTTCTAGTAAAACCCAAAAAAAAAGGATAAGATAAGTCATTCCACCTTTATTTATTTCTTTAATTTTTTATTTTATTATTTTTCTATTAAAACCAAAAATGAAAAGATTAAGATTAGAGACCTTGAGTTCTAGGTAAATAATAGCTCTCATTTGCCTAAGAATTTGGATTTATACAAAACATGGATACTAACTTCAACTTGAACCAATATTATTGAATCTAATTCTCTATATGAACAAGCACAATCACCTACAACAAACAAACAACAATTAAAGACTCTAGGAGAAACATTGGAGAGAACTTTGAAGCTTGCTCTTCCAATTTTTCTCCTAAATATGCATTATTCCAAAGTGAATGTTTGATGCTTTTGTTTTGAAAATTATTTGAAAGAATTGAATTTTTTTTAAAAAAATCTTTTTTTTAATTCTTCCATATAAATGCTAATGAAAAATTGCCCCGCATTACTATTTTCCATGTTCAAAATAAAAAAATATATCTTGATTTTCTTTAAAAATATGACATTTGGATCTCTAGAAAATTGATGATTACTTTAACAATAGATGAGATGAATCGCAAGTTAGCTCTTTCAAGAGAATTGGATGTTCAATCTCTCAAGTTTTTGGTCATCAAGAAACATTTTGTCATATAATATGAAGATCAATGTTTCTTTATATAGGTTCACAAATGAAACATGCATTTATAAAAAGTATCAGGTTCTCACAACAAGATTTGTTTTAAAAATATAATCCATTCTTTAATTTCTTGAGATGTAGCATTTCAACAAATGTCAAGATTATATGATAGGATAAAAAGTTTGAAAAAGTATTCAAAATTTGAAACAAATCATCATAACTCGAGGTGTCCACAAACCAAGCTATGACTTGAAAAATTTTCAGATTTCTCACTTAGCCCAAATTGAGTTTGGCTTTAAAGCTTGAATTTTTTGTTCATAAATTTATAAAAATTAAAAAATATTTTTATATTAATTATTTTATATTTTTTATAATTTAATTTTAAAAAATATTTTTGCTATTAAATAGTAATTTAGGCTATGTCGACCTAAATTAGGAAAAACTATGTCTAAGCCCAACCAGCCTACCTTCTAGCCCATGGGTAGGTTTAATCACAGCAGTGTTGATGTTGTTAAATTTCTCAAAAATGTTTAGTGCTCTGTATTTGATTAAAGACATCCATTTTCTAATATTATTTGCTGGAGCCTTGGAAAAATTATGCATAAAATTTATAAAGCTAATTTCATATTTTTTTAATCTTTTCTCTAGAATCTAGTCGCTTTTTTGGTGTTTTCACCTTAAAACTTCATTTTTTTTCTTTTCCTTCTTTTTCACTAGTCTTGCACCAAACATTTGGGAATTTAAAATTCTTCAAAAAATGAAATGGCAATTCAAAGGGTTACGGGAAAAGCCTATGAAAAATCTATTCAATTTAAATATCCACATTTGATCAAAATGGACTTTTAAAGCATGCAATGAAGTCTAGGGTTTAGAGTTCCAAAAGAATGGATAAATAGGCCGAAAATATGCATTTCAAGGTAACCAAACCAAGAATCATTTCTTTTCATGATGAGATTCATCATTCTTGTCTTTAAAGAATATTTCATTTTTCTTTCTTTTTCCCTTTTATCTTTTTCATCATTTTTTTCTTTCCTTTTCACTTTAAAGTAAGTACAAAATTTTGGAAGACAATTTATTTTAACATTTGCCTCATGATATAATGAATTCTTTTTCAAGATTCTCTACAAGATTATTCTTCATATTTGCCCTTAGTGCGAAACGTGATCCTTGGCTAGGTTTCATATAAAAATAGAATTCAATAGGCTTAAATAGGGTAACAAGGGATAATTTTTCATTTTTAAAAGGAATATGATAGATGACAATTTTTCAAATCAAATATGGATACGAATGTTAAAAAACAATTCTCAATGAGAGATAGTTAAAATTTCATTATTTTAAGAATCATAGGAATATCTTATATGCCTGACACAATCAATTTTTTCTAAGTTATGTAAAATACATCACCTCAATATGACATTTTAGTCAAGCCCTAATCTAACAATCTCTGTGTTCAAGGTCTACTCAAGTTGTTTATGTAATTATTAATCAATCAAAGAATAAGAATGACTTCGCAAAATCAAACTGATACACAAGGATAATTAAAACCATTTATGAAATTGGACTTTTTAGTAATCTTGCCTTAAAATGTGGGCAAAGGAATAAGATATTGTTCAAGATATTCAAAAATGCTAGGAAATATGGTCTTTCAATAATTTTTCCCAAGATACAAGCAAAATACTACTTTTAGGAAAAGAATTGAAAAGTTTAGCACTATAAAGGAATTTAGGGGTGATGTGTTTGAAGCTGTACATAGTCTTAACACCTATCGAATTACCATGATTAGGATTCTTTTAAAAGAATGCCTTATCTGTATTAGTATATGCCTCTAAAGCCAATCAGCTTGGATGAGACATATATTAATTAATAATGCAAAACTACTATTTAATAAAATGATACAAGGTTTTCCTTCATATTAGTGCCATGGCTGACAATCATGAAACTGCTAATTAAATTAAGCCCATGGAACATAAAAGGTCTTGCAAAAGAATTTTAAAAAGTTATAATTATTGGATCTTATGCATTTAAGTCATGTTCTTAAAACTACTCTTAGTTATTGTATTGCCAAGATAGGGCATTAGCAGTGCTTAAAGACTATTACATGTTAGGCCTTCCTACTTATGAAGTAAGCATAATTAGGATTGTATATAGGTGTTTGTATTATGGAAACAAGTTCACAGAACATGGCCCATGTGAGAACTTTGTTTTGGTATTGTCACTTAAATGTCATGGAAATGTTCTCATATGCCAATCATCGAAATAGTCTATAGACTTGCTAAAAAGATGTCAATCCTGGTAAAGTCTAGCTTCATAAATGTATTAGATTTAAAAATCAATAAAATAATAATAAAAAAGTAATAAAATGAATAAACACAAAAAAATAGTTAAACTTTCCTATTGATCTTTAGAGAAGGGCATACATGCAGCAAACTCTAAAATTTTCACCAAAATTTAAACATCCATATGTTTAAGGATTACCAAACTCGTAGATATCATAATCTAGAGTTAAAATTGAATAATCCTTAAAGACTGGCAGCAATGGCTTCCTAAAAATGATCTCCAAGATTACAAATATTACAAGTCTCTTACTTCTAATGGTTATATACATAGATGGTTGTTAAAACCTTCTAGCGGCATAATAGTTTTCTAGTACTAGCTAGAAAGCTTGTCAAGCCTCAACCAAAAGGTAAAGTTAAATCTTGTTGTCAATTACTAATCTAAAAATAATTCTGGAAGGTGATAAAACAAAACAAAAGGAAAGGGGATCTCACAGGGATATGGAGGTTGGTGCAAACTTGGTCAATTCTCAACCTTAATTAGTGACAATTCTCTCAATGCTAGAAAACTATTTTTCCACTTTCACTCGGATCAAGAACAATTCTAAATAACTCAAAAAAAAAATCAAAGTTGGCATAAAGAGAGCTTAGGTGAAAGGTGCAATGCCTATGCTTCAATCTATGCTAGATCTTACGATTTATGGTTAACGATCATGAATTTATGAGAAACGATTCCTCATAAATCATTATGCTCCAACCAAAGACTTTGATCTAATTAACCGTAGTTAAGATCATTAGGGATATGTCTCTAATTGTCACTAGGATTGGTGAATCCTCTCTGTATTAGTCATCTATCTTCGTATGCTTCATACAATACCCACAGAACCCTATCTTAAACATCCATCCTTGTAGACCCTTGTCAGATAAATCAAAGTATGACACTTTACATATAAGATGACCTTGGTATCATAAGTCTAAGGACTATTATACATGACTAGCACATAAAAACATGTTCTATAACACTTGAATGACTAATACCAAATGGAGCTCCTATATAGGCTAGGTTCAGTGAATTTGTTTCTAATAAACAAGCAATCTCATCTCAAGTATCTCGCATACTTCAATCTAGAAAAGCAGTTGCTTACTTCCTAAGTAAGAAAGCATAACATGAGTTACTCTTTGAGCATTGCCAATTCTCTATCTTCACAATACGATGACTAAGAATGTTTTGAGGAACTAGACTTTGATACGGAAGAAACTCATGATTGCAACACTTTGCAATTCCTTTGCAAGGCCTTTGGAGTTCCATGAGCTTTATCTAATTAGTGGTTTCATAATAGTCAATCATGCCAGTACCATAAAGGAAAACTTTGTGTTACTAAACTAGTAATGGGTATATAGTTAATTGACTGTGTATCCCATGTTCCAATCTGATTGGTACAAGGGCATGCGCTAATACTTGTGATATCAAGTCATCTTGTATAGGGATGTCATGCTTTGATTACATAACAAATGGAATCCAAATGTGAGAGATGCCTACAATAAGATGATTCTAGGTATGACATGAAACTTATGAATGTAGATGAGTGATTAGAGAGGATTAACTGCTTAAAGTGATGTTAGAGACATCTCTTATTTGTTTTTGGCTTTGGTCAACTTCATAAATTCGTTGGCTAACGTATGATGAATTTTGGATAAATTATTTCTCTAAATTCATTAGGTTAACCATATACTGTAAGAACTAACATTGACTGATACATGAGTAGATACTGCATCATGCTCATTATTTTTCCAAGATATTTGGTGAAATGACTAAATTAAACTAATATGCTAGTTACTGAAAGGTTTTAAGGAAGTCATCTTAACTCTATAACATTTAAGTGGTCATGATGGGTTGCTAAACCCTGCTCTTAATCTATGAATATAGTTAATCAAATTAATTATATTCATTGCCAACATGTTGGAAACCTAATAAGTCACAAACAATAGGACAATAATCTTAAATTAAACATGGGTTCAATTAAGTTAGACTTAATTGAATAAAAGGTCGAATATAGAGGACTTAATTGAAGAGCTTATTTAAGAACTATTAAGGCATAATTAGGATTTGAGAAATCTAAATTTTGATTTTTTAATATTGCAAAGAGGATGTGGTTATTTTATGAAGACAATAATTCTTAACCAAATTACTTTAAGACAAGTTGAATGTGTTTCCCTTATTGAAAGATTTTGATTAAGAATCGAAATCTTGATTCTTGAACAATGGATCATTTGAGTATGCCTTGATTTAGTTTAATTTTATATTGATTAGAGAGTTACAACTTTGAAATGCTCCATACGAGTAAGAAGATTTAATTGAGAATTAAATCTAGTCTTTTAATCTTGACTAGTCAAATGGTGTAAGAATTAGGAATGGGGTTGTTGGACCATTCTTGATCGCATATTAACTATGGTGAATGGCTAATGACATTAATAATTAGCTGTGTTCATTATTTAGTTTTAACCGAATTAACTCATCAAAATAAAATTTACTTTGACTAATCAGTTAACCAAAAAATTTTGCTTCGATTATGATTTAAGATTTGAAAAAAATGGTTATCAGTTAATTTGGCTCATTTAACCAAAATTAACTAAATTAATTGAAATATATATATAATATGATATTTTTAGTCTTTGTTAGATGTTTTAAGTTTTATATTGTTGAAGTTCTTTACTTATTATAAATGTACTTTTTACTTATACTTGACATTTAAATATTTTTCGAATGATAATACCATTTTGAATTATAAAAATTTAAAATGTAAAGAATTAAAATTCTATTAATTCAGTTAACTAACCGAATTAACTGAAATAATTTTGATTCAGTTAATATGGTTCTCTTATAATTTGATTTGGTTAACGATTAAGAGAAATAAAAAATTGATTCATTTGATTAATGATATTCTGGTGAGTCGGTTAATCAAATGACCAATTGAACACCTCTATTAATATTTAGTGACATGAACTAATGGCCCAACAAGAAGTAAAAGAGTTTATTTCTTGGAGTGGTCTTTAATATTGATTAAAGGCTTGCACACTAAAGGCACAATAGACAACCCATTTTATTAATATATGGCATGCACTATTCCTTTATTTAATATATAAGATATAAGATGGAAAGAATAACTATGGCTAAAACCCTAGCTGCTGCCATACACAAGAAAAATATAAACAAGTTCAAATAATTTATAAAATAAAATTCTTATTTGAACTTTTTTCGAATGGGTGGAATATGGATCTTAAATCGACCCATAATCATCATTTAAAATAAAATAAGTTAAATCTAAAAATCTAAGAAAAACAACATGAAAAGAATACGATCATAAAACCATTAAACTAATTTGTCAAAATATACATAAAATGGATTGTTAATGTTTGGAAGTTATATTCAATTTATAATACTTTAAATAAAAAAATAACAAATATATAAACACACCACAAACCTATTTTTTTAGGTGAAAAAAATACAATGAGAACCTTTTGCATGAGAACCAAATGGTTTTTAACCCTTTAAATCAAGCTTATGAAGTTTATAGCTCTTGATATCTCCATTTCATCAAATTTAACTGCCAGTGACTTAGGTAGTAAGTAACATACACAAAAAAAAGGAAAAAAAAGTCTGTTAAGAGCAAAATTTGAAAGTAGACCTGATCATGGACTAGACAACTTGCCTAGCCCAATAGGCTCAACCTAACTTTAATCTTTTAATATTTTTTGAATAGAAATTGAAACCTAGAGGCCAAGCCAACATCAGTAATGGATTAAACCCTAATTTATTTCCTCCATGGCACTTAAGCAATTTTGATCAAATATTTTAATTTAAACCTAATTGATTTAAGATACAAATAAAATTATTAAAATACTGTATAACATGAAAACATGTCTCAAAATCTATAAAATACAAATTATTATGTATCAAAATTTATAAAAAAATAAAATATCTTAAACATGATTATAACAAGATAAAATACACTAACATGACACAAATACATGAATTGCCAAGTCTAATCATACCTTCAACTGAGAAAGTTTTAGTTTTAATGGCCTTTGATTCATTTATTTTCTTTTTAGTTTTTTGGTTTATATATTAAAAGGCCCCTAATAATAATTTAATTATCAAGTAAGCCCCTATTCTTTTGTTGCGATCAATTAAGTATTAAAACTTTTATTTCTCAGCAATTAAGCCTTTTTCTTGATGATAATCATGATAGTAGCCGCAAACAGGTAACCGTCAGCTAAGAAAAAATAGCCACATAGATAAAAATTACTCTGTGGAAAAAAAATGCCAACACGGTAGACCATCGAATGGGTGACCATTTTTCCTCCTTTAATGCCCATGTGCCAATGTGTTATTGGTTAGAAATTTTTTAAAAAATAAAATCGATAAAACCAATATTCCCCTTAAAGAATAAGTCAACTAAAAAAAATCCTAGATTAAACAACCTAGATTCCTAAATTCAAAGAAAAATCCAAATTTAAAATCTTAAACTTAAAATCTATGTGACAAATTCTTTGTTGTTTTAGATTTGGAGTCCTAAGTGGTACTATACTGGTTGCTGGTGGTACCATGGTTGGAATTAGCTCCACCACCTACATTGATAAATCAGTCAATGACAGACCATGGATGCTGATACGGTGCTATGTTGGTTGTTCATTTTGTAAAAGCAACTGTTCCCAAAATGAAGTTGTTCACATAAACTAAATCACCAGCTTATTATTTTGGGGGTTTTTTAGATTTTTTTAGGAATTTTTAGAGAAATATCTACTATCCAAAAAGTGAAAAAATGGAGTCTTTGTCTAAAGAAATACGTTAAGAGAGGGTGGATATATAGGCCGTTTTAACAAGATAGCACTTTTTCAACTCTCTCAAAATGAAACCTATTCCAAACATATATGCCATGGTTCCTTATTACGATAAGGTACAAATATCTAAATTTGAATTTTTTTTTTCAGATTTATGAACTTGGCTATTAGACCTAGGCAAAAGGAAGAAGGAAATAAGGATTTTATTTTTCAGTTTTTTAAACTTTTATGAAAGATATTTCTTTTTTAAAAGATTATAAGTTTTTTTTAGTTTGATTTTGGTTAACGTAGACATCCTATTTTGTTCGGGCCCTTTAATTAATTTATTTTATTTTTAGGGTTGACAAGTATTTTTCTAGTCCAGGTCTTCTCAAATAAGTTATTGATGATAGGTTGGTCTAAGTTTCAAAACATTTCCATAGGCTTAATTTAATTGTCCGATTTAGGGCTAATGCTAGATTTGAAAAACAAGAACTAGGTTTGATAAATTTGAATATAACAAAAGTTGACTGGCCTATGTCTCTTAAGAGAATTAATGTAGTTATTAAAGACATTTAGGTGGAAAAAGACTTGTTTTAAAGGTCAAAATCAAAAGTCAACAAAAGTGAAAAGTCAACTATAGACAAAGTCAACTAAAAAAGTCATTATATTGCCTATAATTTGATTTGAATTAGAAAAGTTCTAGAACTCAGATTTCAAAATTGGTTGCACTTGAAATGAAATTGAATATGGACTTTAGGTTAAGAAAGTTCAATCGAGGTTAGGTTGTGAAAAGAACTTAGAAATTAGAATACTAAAAATTCCCAAGGGCTTAATCCAAGAAGCTTGGAAAAGAAAATTCTAAATTTTTCAATGGGAAGTCATTAGGGGTTATTTTTACTATGGAAAGGAACATCTAATTATTTTTTTACAAGTGCACATCATGATCAATTAGATGTTATAAAAATTTGTCCAACATGAGACAATTACATAGCCTTGGTCGAATTATAGCATTTGTTAGATGAGGATTTTGCTCATCAATTAAAAAAAAGTTTACTAATCATTTCAACCTAAGTTAGTTAGTGGAAGTTAGTATTTAATTGTTAATTCTAAGATTACCTATGGGTGAATTGAAGTTAGCTTATCCACTTAAAGTCTATATATATATATATAAAAGTTGTAGCTAGTTTTAACTTACTATTACACATATTTTTAAAACTTAGAAAGAATAATCTTAGAAAATTCTTTCATTTCTCTTAAAAAACAAAGCTTAAGGAGGTAATTTATTTTCCCTAATCTTTTAATTATTAGCTCAATTACATAAACTTAATTTTAAATGTTGCTTGATTTTCCTTCTCCATGACTTGGCCTTATGGTATTCATGATCTCTATGACTTGATCACTTCATTTCTTAACATATTGATGTATGATCATGATCTAGCTTAGGTTTACTTGATTTTGATCTGATCTAAGCATGGTTTGATGATTATGTGATGAAATTAAACTTAAAATCATGTTGATGAAGAGATCTTCTTGTTAATAAGCTTAAAAGCCTAGAACTTGAATTCGATCTTCATGATTTTATTGAATCTATGGAGTTTAAGCTAGAATGAGTTAGGATATATGTATTTAGAGTAGAAATAATGTGATCTAAAGATGAAATTCCATGGTAATGAGATGCAATGAGATTTAGCCAACTGGAAGGAGTTTAATAGACATTCGGCAAACTTGAATCTTTGGATCTAGGTTGACTAAGTTGGATCTTATATGAATCATATTTTAGCTAAGTTAAATGATGATATATTGATGTTATCTTGATGAATTAAGGATAGGTCTGGCTTAGTTATGTAAGATGTTAGCTTAATGTGATAAATCATGTATTTACATGTTAAATCTAGGCTTGATAAGTTGAGATCATTTTTAGAATGCTAATCATGTGGTTGAGTTGAAATTGAGCTTGATTTTGCATGCTTTGGTTAAGAACTATTAAGAATTTAAGATGAAATAGGTTTGGTTGCTAGGTCAGGCCAAAGCAATTTTGGTGACGTTTGATCTTGCTTTATGTATTTGTTAAGTGTTTGTGATATTATTTTGCTACACTCTTGATAAATTGTTTATGTTGTATGTTCAAACTTGTTTTTCATCAAAAGACCTTCCAAGCTTAAGCTTTAGCTCATTAATTATGATTGAGTTAAAGAAGTTCCTTTGAGAACAATTTGGAGACATTGAGTAAAATGCTTGAATTTAGTGTTGATTTTAAGCCATAAATAATATTTTCTAGGTGTTTTAACTAGTTTTCAAAGCTTGAACTTATGAAGCCTTGCTGGGATCTATTAGGTTAGTTTATGTGTGTTTAATTTCTATTTGGTTGCTATTATAGCACTCAAATGAATGGCATTGATGTGTATAAAGAAAAGCGGTAAAAGCTAGTCATTTGCACAACTTTCATTCACTTTTCAGTTTGGAATATCTTGAATTCTGGAGGGAGTTTTAATGTGATTTTTTTTTTCATCCCTTTAACATGCAAAGAATTTCAACTGCTCAGCCAACAAAAATTCTGATATCTGGAAGCTAGTTCTATAAAATTGCGATAAGTGTTCAGGCACACATGTTGTTTTTTAGTCTATTGATTTCCAACATCATAGTTTTGTTCAAAGAAATATTTGATATATGTTTCTGGCAGTATTAATTTTTGTTAGTATTTTTAGTGGAATCTTTATTGAATAAGCTTCGAAATGGGATTTTGAAATCTCAATTTCTTGGTCGGATGAGTCTAAAAGAAATTCTATAACAGGAGCTATTTACATAGCTATGTTTCAGTGGCTAGATGTTAAAGCAAGATATTTTCTGTGAGATAACCATTTTTCTTGTTTTTTTTTCGATGATATTTTTCAATTAAAATAGGTTAAATAAGCCTTCTAACCTTATATGGCTCATCTAGATGAAGTTTTGGGTAAATTAGGGATAATAGCCAAAAGTAAGCTATTTAGAAACGCTATGCAATGCAGTAACGTCTGAGCAAAAATTAATTTGATGCCCATAATGATTGTCTAGGATTTTTTTAAGTAGCTTTAGTGTGAAATATATTACTTCAACTTTCATAGACATTTAGTTTGCAATTTTAGTAGTCAAAATAGTCCGGAATAAATTCCTGAAGCCCTAAACGTTAAAACTACCAAATGTTTTTTTGGATTTATCTAGGTTTTTGTGTGGCATGTATTTTTTATCTCAAACCTACTTAAATTTTTCAATAAATATATAATAAAAACTTATTATACATTTTTTACTTGAAATTATCAAAGTTTAAAACTGATCATTTGTTAAAAATGTTGCCTATTCAAGCATGTCGTTTTGCATTTTTAACTTCTTTTCAGAAATTATGATTTGTTTTGAAAAAGAAAAATAGAAACTACCGTAGGACAAAATAATTTTTTTTTGAAAAAAAAGAAAAAAAGAGGTAGTGCTTTATAAAAAAATGACTTGCCTTTTCGATAGTGCCTATGTGATATTGTTTAATGCTTCTTTAGTTTATACATTATTTTTTTATATTTCTATTCGCATGCCAACATATTAATTTTCATCCAGTTTATATGTGAAGAGGCATTATAATTTAAGTCTAATAGTTGAATATTTTTTCTAAATTTAAATTTTCAAAATATAATCAATCACTCAATTTAACAATAATAAAAAACCGTATATGGCAGTAGTAATTAAGTATCTTTAAATTTTCATTCTAAAATCCTACCATTTTTTAGAGGCACGCTATCTTATATAAGGCAGGCCGTTCTAAAATCATATATGCCTCATGTAGGCACATCTTTTTTTTACAAGGCACGCCGAAATTGTTTTGATATTTGGCATGTTGAGATTGTTTTGATATTTATAGTGAAGATGAATGATGCATCAGTTTTTTCTTATGGGCATTCTAGGTGCACCTTATAAAACAAAATGATGAGCCTTTTGCAAGCATTCTAGGGTAAGATTTGGTTCTCCAGGTTAATAGAAAAAGACAAGAAAAGTTATTTGCATCTTAAGCAACAAACCCTTTCTTTATTTAACAAAATAATAATAATAATAATAATAATAATAATAATAAGTAGCAACATAAACTATGAATCTATAATGGTCATCAAATTTGCACTGGAAGTGACTAAACTTAAATAAAAATATTATATATTTATAATAATATGTGAATTACCGTTCATAATTTAGAATATTAAAAAAATTATATTAATATTTATATATTAGAAAATTAAATTTAAATAAAATTTATTATTAATAAATTGCAATTTAAGTCAGATTGAGTTGGCTCGAATTGAAAAAAGTTTCTATGTAAGCATAGCCGAATATGTTACATTACTCAATGTTGGCATTCATCCACTAAAATCTTTCCACATCAAAATTTTGACATGTCCTAATAGTATTTGGCTTTTCTGATAAATATAAAAACCTAAAAAAAAAAAAATCAATCAAAGCAAATAATTTTGTGTGTTCATATCGTATTTCTATGTATTTTACCCTTTATAATCATGTTTAAGGTATTTTATATTTATATAAATTTTGATATATAATGATTCATATTTTATAGATTTTAAGATATATTTTCATGTTTTTTCGTATTTTAATTATTTTATTTGTGTCAGATTCGTGTAATTATGTTTAAAATTGCTATGTCTAGGCATGAGTAGGAAAAATGCTATCAAAACACATTTTTTTGTTGTAGACATCTAATCTTGTCAAAATCCATAAAAATCTAATTTTCCTTTTTCTTAGTGCCCGAATGCTTCAAAAGCTTTCCCTAGGAATTTTATACCCAAGTTGGCTATAAGTTAATAGAAAAGACCTAAAGGATTAATTCAGTCAATTCTGTCAAATATGGTCAAACTTGGTCAAAGTTAGTTAAACATGGTCAAACAAGATCAAGTTAGTTGAAATTAGGAAATGGGTCAAACTTGGTCAACAAGGTCAAACCATGTCAAAATAGGTTAAATCAATTGCATTAATCAAAATTAAGACCAACCAGACCAAATTCATCAAAATTGACCAAGATTGAAAAGTCAATGGACATTTTATATATGTTGAAACCAATAAGAATGGAATAAAATGCCATTTAGGGCATTTTAACTTTTTGACCATCTCTTAGAACTAATAAGAATTGGAAAAAAAAGACCTTTTAACTTTACTTCGGAACTCATAGGAATAAGAGAAAATGCCATCTAAGCAAGATAGGTTTTTTTTACCATGCTTAACACTAATAAGGACTAAAGAAGACATTTTGACCATGCTTAGAACCAATAAGAATTAGATATGATTTTTTTAGGTAGACTTTTTGACTATTTGGGACCACTTGTAAACATTTTATTTTGTTTGGGATCTTTTATTGACTTTTTTATTTAGGGGTAAGCTGGTATTTTCCTAGTTCAGGTCTACTTGGATGAAATATTGATGATTGAGATGTTTAACTTAGGTTTCAGAGTAATTCCATGGGTTTATTTTGATAAGAAAAGGCATTTAAGCTTTATTGTTCAATTTAAAGGGTAAGTGTTGGATTTGAAAATCAAAACTTAAGGGAATTAGAATGGTTATTGAAGACATTTAGATGAAAAAGAGACTTATTTTGGAAGTCAAAATAAAAAATTGACAAAAAGTAAAATATCAACTATAGGCAAAGTCAATTGTAAAAGGTTAACTATATTGCCTAGAGTTTGACTTTCAAATTGGAAGAGTTTTAAAACTCAAATTTCAAAATTGGTTACACCAAAATAAAATTGAACATGGACTTCAGGTCAAGAAGTGTAATAGAGGTTGGGTTCCTAAAAGACCTTAGAAATTAAAATGCTTGAAATTCTAGAGGGCTTCGAGATAGACTTGTCAAATAGGCAGGTCGAGTCAGCTTTAAGTTAGGTTAAATTGGGTTAGGTTATTTTAGGATTTTAAATTTTTAGGTTATTTTTGGGTTTGAGTCATTTCATTTTTAGGTCACTTTAGATTTTGATCACTTTGATTTTCGATCATTTTGAGTTCAGGTCATTTTGAGTTTGGGTTGTTTCGATTTCAAGCAATTTCAGGTTCGGGTTAATCAGGTTTAACACTCATGATATCAGGTTCAAGTCATTAGGGATTTGGATCAATTTAGGTTCAGGTCAATCAGGTTTAACACTCATGTTAATTTGTTTTAGGTTAATTAGGTTTAACACTTGGGTCTATCGAGTTTGAAACTCAGGTTAATTGATTTCGAGTTAACTAGGTTTAACACTCGGGTCTTTCGAGTGTAGTCATTTTGGGCTCAAGTCATTTCAAATTAATTGTTTAGGTTATTCTAGGTTTAGGTCATTTCGGGTTGGGTTATTTTGGGTCATTTTCAGTTTAGGTTAATCGATTTTAAGTTATTAACTTTTTCTGGTCAAATCGAGTTAGGTCAGGTTTGTATTTGGGTTTAGGTTTGGGTGGGTTAGTCAGGTTTCTTGAGTTTGGATTAGAATTAACATGTTTACTTTGAGAGGTCCAAGATAGGAAATTCTAAACTTTTCGAATGAAAGTCATAAAGGGCTGTTTTTACTATGGAAAGGAATAGCCACTTGAATTTTTAGAAGTGCACATCATGATTAGTTACATGTAATAAAATTTTGCACAAGATTTGGCCATTATTATCCCTTGGCCTAATCATTGTAGACACCTAATTTCGTCCGAGTCTCTTTTTCAATAATCCGAAATATCTAAAATTGAGAACTTAACGGCCACCCCGATCAAAAGTGACATTTTCAGGTAAACTAGACATTTTCAAAATCTCTTTTGTTATACTTAAATGGCCACATGTGTATGTGATAAAAAAGTACCATTTTTAGGGCTAATCTCAGATAAAAAGAATAAATATTTAAGAAAAAAATTGTTTTTGAATATTTGCTTGTCAAATTTTGGAAATCCATTTTGGCGGATGTTATCATAGTCAAATTTTTCATTTTTAGTAATTTTTGAGAATTTTTCATAAAATTTAGGAAGCTGATTGTCATATATTTTTATACTCACCCCAAAAAATTAGAAATATTCAAGGAAAAATTCTTATTGGCATTTTTACCACGAGATATCAAGTTGTCAATTTTTGGTACTTAAATTTAAAATTTTCATAATATTATGA
>JBBYHL010019780.1:21168-44158 GCA_038381835.1 Adansonia madagascariensis
TATGGATTGGGCTTCAAGCTCGAACAAAATCAAAAGAAAAAAAATTAAAGAATAGAGCCAAAAAAGGAACTCGAGTCGGGATTCAACTCTTTGCCCTCCTTAAAAAAATTTTTTTCTATTATGGAGGGATCTTTAATCCAGTGGCTTAAGGAAAATAAATGAAAGATGATGTAACAAGGATCATTCTAGCTTTTGAGAATATTCAAGTGAATGTTATTAAATCAAGTGATAAAGAGCTGAAAGATGATCGTGGAACACGTCCCTGTCCCCCTAGATATGTCTGAGCAAATTGGATCGTTATTGAGAGAACTATATTATCTAGGCTTAATCTAAAGTAATTCTAAGAACTCCCCTTTTTTGTTTTGGCCCAAAACATACAAGGATCTTTTTGTAAAGGGCTTTAAAATGTCATATCATCATTTTTAGAAATGAAATGCATGTACTTTTGTCTATATTCAATTTCTTTCATACTAATATTCTTCTTTTCTTTTACATACACGTACATGAATCAACCTATATTATTGTTAGCCCATCCTTTTTTTGTTTACTTTTACACATCACTTGATTGAAAAAGAGAGAATGATCACATTTAGGATTCAAAGTCAATTTTAAACTGTTTATTTGCTTGAAAGAGAGTAATCTCAAAGAAGATATTGATAATTACACTTCACTAAAAAAAGATAGGTGAATAATGCCTCATAAGGAACCGACTAAGGCTATAAACTTGGGGGATGATGATAACAAAAGAAAGTTGGAATAAGAACTGTTATCATGGCCATCACTAAAAAAGAGCTACTAAGTTTTACAATGTCTTCACATAGCCATATCAGGACATGTGAGGTTTAGATCTAGAAATAGTGGTCCATAAGTTAACTTTAAAACCAAATGCAAATCAAGTTCAGCAGAAGTTGAGGAGGATGACACCCAAAATGTTGTTGAAAATTAAATAACAGGTGAAGAAATAGTTTAATGTTGAATTTTTTGAAGTAGCAAAGCACTTAAAATGGGTTGCTAATATTTTCCCTATTCCTAAAAAGGATGGAAGAGTCAAAATGTGTGTAGACTATCAGGATTTGAATCGAACACCCAAAGGATAATTTTCTTCTCCCTTATATTCACATATTGTTGATAACACTGCAAAAAACTATTTGTTTTCTTTTATGGACAGATTCTTATGTTATAATCAAATTAAAATAGCCCATGAAGGAATAAAAAAAACATATTTGTCAAATTTTGAGGTACTTTTTGTTATAAAGTAATGTTGTTCAAGCTTAAGAAGGCTGAAGCAGCTTATCAAAGGGCAATGGTAACTTTATCCTATGATATAATGCACAAAGAGATTGAGCTATATGTGGATGATATGATTGCCAAGTTGCCCTAAAAAAAAAGGCATGTTATAAATTTATGAAATATGTTAAAAGACTAAAAAAATATCAGTTGAAGTTGAATCTAGCAAAATGTACTTTTGGTGCAAGATCAGATAAGTTATTAGGCTTCATTGTAAGTAAAAAAAAAGGATTAAGGTTGATCCTGATAAGATCAGAGCTAATCAAGAGTTGCCACTTCCAGGCACACAAAAAGAAGTAAGAAGCTTTTTTGGGAGATTAAATTACATTGCCTATTTTATTTCTCAACTTACAGATTTATATGATCCAATTTTTTGATTTCCTTGGAAACATGATTTGATTGAATGGAATGGAGGTTGTCAAATGGCATTCGAAAAAGTGAAACAATATCTAGCAAATCCTCCAATTCTAGTACCACCTGTTTTAAGCCATCCCCTCATATTGTACATCATAGTGCTTGAGAGGTCATAAGATATGTGCTGGGGCAAGATGATGAAACTAGCAAGAAAAAAAGAGCAACCTTAACAAGAAATTTTTGGAGTATAAGGTAAATTATTTCCAAATAGAGAAAATATGTTTGTGCCCTAGTTTGGACTGTAAAAAGGCTCAGGCAATATATGTTATATCATATTACATGGTTGATCACAAAGATAGATCCGATCAAGTATCTTTTCAAAGTACCAGCATTGTCTAGAAGAATAGTAAGATGGCAAGTCTTATTTTTAGCATATGATATAGTTTATGTGAGCCAAAAAGCTATTAAAGGAAGTGTCATTATTGAATTCTTAGCAAGCCAGGAACTTAATGACTATTAGCCTTTAGATTTTGATTTCCTTGATGAAAATTTGATAAATATCTCTGTTGAAGAAGAAAATGATCAGTTAAAAGAACTAACATGGAAGATGTACTTTAATAGGGCCTTAAACGTTTTAGGCCATAGAATTGGAGCAATCTTGATATCCCCGTAAGAAAACTACTATTCTTTTACTACTAATTTAGATTTTGATTGCACAAATAATATGCCAAAATATGAGGCATGCGTTATGGGACTCTGCGTAGCAATTTGAAGAAATGTGGGAATATCTATGGAGATTTAGCTTTGGTAATTTATCAACTATGTGGGAATGGAAAACTCAAGATTCTAGGTTAGCATAATATAAAAAGTTGATTCTTGAATTGTTAAAATAGTTTAAGAAAGTGGATTTCATTCATTTGCCTCAAGATAAGAATTAAATGGTAGATGCTCTAGCCACCTTTACCTTAATATTTAAAGTAAATGAGAAAGAAAAAGTACTTTCAATCAAGATGAGCTTATATGAGTCTCCCACACATTGTCATAATGTTGAAGAAGAACTGGATGGCTTTCCATGGTATTACAATATGAAAAGATACCTCAATGATAGAGAATACTTCGACAATGCCTCTAAAAATGACAAAAAGACATTATGGAAGCTGGCAATGAGTTTTTTCATAGATGGTGAGATCCTTTACATGAAAAATTATGATCAAAAGTTATTAAGATGCATGGAGGCTCCTAAAGCATAAAGAATTTTGAAGTACATGAAGGGGTTTATGGAATTCATGCCAATAGGCATAAAATGGCAAGATAAATCATGAGGCTAGGCTACTTTTGGATGACTATGGAAGATGATTGTATTAAGTATGCCAAAAGTGTCATAAATTCCAAGTTTGTGTGAATATGATCCATGTATCACCTTCACCATTACATGTTAAAACTACTCTATGGCCTTTTTCAACATAGGGCATGGATGCTATTAGAACAATTATGCTATAGCTTCAAATCGTCATCGTTTTATTTCTGTGGCTATAAACTATTTTAGCAAATGGGTTGAACCTGCTTACTATGCAAATATAACAAACTCAATGGTGATAAAATTCCTAAAGATTAATATCATTTATTGATTCAAAATCCCCAAGAGGATTATAATGGATAACACCTTTAACTTGAATAATAAATTAATGACAAAGGTATGCACCTAACTCAAGATTTCTCACCATAATTCGATGATATACCGTCCAATGATAAATGGAGCAGTAGAAGCTGCCAATAAAAATATCACAATGATTATGGAGAAGATGGTGGAGACTTAAAAGGACTGGCATAAAAACTCCCTTTTGCCCTTATGGCTCATCAAACTATAGTTCGAACCTCTATTGAGGCAACACCTTATTCGTTGATCTATAGAACAGAAGCTGTTATACTAACTGAGGTTGCAATTCCCTCACCCGAGTATTGATAGAGACTAAACTGGAAAATTTTGAATAGGTTCAAGATCGTTATGAATAGTTAAACTTTATTACAGACAAGAAGATGCGAGCAATCCAACATGGGCAAATATACTAGAAAAAATTAATAAGAGCCTATGATAAGAGACTCCACCCAAGGTAATTTCATAAAAGAGAGTTAGTATTAAAGAAAACCTTACTTTCCAAAAGGATCCATGCAGTAATTGGATGCCAAATTAGGAAGGGCCTTTTTAGGTTAAAAAAGCATTTTTAGGTAGGGTATTAATTTTGGCAAAAATGGATAGGTACACTTTACCTAATCCCATCAATTCTGATAATGTAAAGAAGTATTACGCCTAAAAAACAATATTATGAAAAGAAAAAAAGAAAAATGAAGAAAAAATAAAAGTGTTAAAGGGGGACTTCTCAAGTTGAAAACCTAAAAAATGCGACTTGGGCAAAAGAATGTGTAAAGTGAAATTTATTGAAAGCTTGAGGTAAAAAAAAGCAGTGTAACTAAAAACATCTTCAAAAGATTGATATACATAAGAGCAATTGTTCTATTCAAGAAAAACTTTTAAAGAATTAAATGGGATATTCTGACTATCTGAGTAGTACCTAATTTTGTTTTGTACCTTATTCATACTCTTATTAGAAAACCAATATTGTATTCATTTTTTTTATTGAATACAAATACATATTTTTATTCATACTCTAGTTAAATCCTCTAGCTATGCCAACATTTTTTATAAATGATTATTGATATTTTAGAAATAAATAACAAAAAGATTTCTATGCATTAATTTGGAATAAGGTTAAACATTATAAGGATCTTAATTATAGTTTTAATTCTTCAGACATTCTAGGAAGGATTAAAATAAATGGATAATAGCTGAGTACTATCAAAGAAATAGGAATTCAAAAGTGGTTTTTGATGGACATGTTTGATAAAAAGAAATGTAAAATCTTTCCAAGGAAATCCAGATGAAAGCACAACCCGTCTTATCTGACTTAACCAAAGAAAATAGTATCCATAACATTTTCTAAAGATGCCTTTGACTCCAAGTATAAGAGTTGGCTCATCTTGCCTATACCATTTTTGAAGATAACTTTAATTTGAGGTTCAGGCACTGACTCTCTTTGCCAAAAAAATAATAAATGTCTACAATGTTTTCTAAAGATATCTTCAACTCCAAGTAAAGTCACAGGTTCACTTCATTAAAGGAAAAAGAAATATTTGTTCCATTTGCTAAAAATGCTTTCAATTCCAAAATAGGCTGGATTAGAGATAACGAATCATAAGAATTCCTTATTGCATTTTACATGCATTGGCATTTGCATAATTTTTAGGATAAGTTAAGCCTGATGTTGGAAGAGAGTAATAATTATACTTATTCCTTTAAAATCAAAGGTAAGTCATTCATCCTTTTAATTAATCAAGTATCAAATGTTATTTTACCCCTTAAGGTTGTTGACTTAATGGTTTCATCTTGGTTAACCCTTTTCATTCATTGACTCATATGGTTTCATCCCAATCAACCCTTCTCATTTGTTGACTCTTATAGTTTTATCCTGATCAACCTTTTAAGATTTTGACTTGTATGGTTTCATCCTGGTCAAGCCTTCTCATTAATTGACTCGTATGGTTTCATCCTATTCAACATTTTTCCTTCATTGACTTATATAGTTTCATCTAAGTTAACCCTTTAAGCTTGTTGACTCGTATGCTTTTGTCTCGTCAACCTTTTTCATTCATTGACTCATATGGTTTTGTCTCAATCAATTTTTTATGCTTATTAACTCATATGGTTTCATCCAAGTTAACTTTTTAAACCTGTTCACTCATAGATTTTACCTCGGTCAACCCTTTAAACTTGTTGACTTCTATAGTTTTATCCCAGTCAACCCTTTTCATTTGTTGACTTGCATGGTTTCCCAGTCAACCTCTAAGCTTAGACTTGTATGGTTTTGTCCTAGTCAACCTTCTCATTTGTTGACTCATATGGTTTTATCCCAGTCAATGTTTCTTATTCGTTGACCCATATGGTTTTATCCCAATCAACATTTCTTATTCGCTGACCCGTATGGTTTCCTCCTGGTCAACCTTTTAAGCTTGTTGACTTGTAGAGTTTCGTTTCAATCAACTCTTCTTATTTGTTGACTTGTATGGTTTTATCTCGGTCAACCCTTCTCATTCATTGACACATATGTCTCATCTCGATCAACCCTTTAAGCTTGTTGACTCGTATGGTTTCATCCCACTAAATCTTTTTCATTATTGACTCGTATGATTTTGTCTAGGTCAACCCTTTTCATTTGTTTCATATGGTTTTATCTCAATCAACCCCTTAAGCATGTTGACTCGAATAGTTTCATCTATGTCAACCTTTCTTATTATTGACTCGTATGGTTTCAACCCAATCAACCCTTTAAGTTTCTTAATGTAGATCTTGACTCGTATGGTTTCAACCCAATCAACCCTTTAAGTTTCTTAATGTAGGTCTTGCCTTAGTCACCATTTTAACCTAAGGTTTCACCCTTGGTTATTTTGTTTTTATGTACATTTTAGTTTCATTTATTCTTCAAAACTTTATAGTCCAAACAAAAATTATGTCTATTTGTCTGCCCTATTTTTGATTCACAGCAATGGCCAAAGAGAGGCAACTGTAGACACTTAATTTCGTCCAAGTCTTTTTTCTAATAGTCCCAAATATCCAAGATTGAGAACTTAACAGCCACTCTAGTAGAAAAAAATCTTTTCTAGGTAGACTAGACATTTTCAAAATCTCTTCAATTTTACTTAAATGGTCATATGTGCACGTGACAAAAAAAGTACCATTTTGAGGACTAATCTCGGATAAAAAGAATGAATATTTAAGAGAAAAATTGTTTTTGAATATTTTCTTGTCAAATTTTGGAAATCCATTTTTCTGGATGTTATCATGATCAAAATTTTCATTTTTAGGAACTTTTTAGAATTTTTTGTAAAATTTGATAAGTTGACTGTCGTATATTTTTATCATTACATGTGTAGTATTTATATTAATACTCACCCTAAAAAATCAAAAATATTCAAGGAAAAATTTATATTAGCATTTTTACCACAATGTATCAAGTTGTCAATTTTTAGGGACTTAAATTTAAAATTTTGACAATATTGTGAGTGTTATGCTCATAAAATTTTTTAAGTAAAAAATTGTTCCAGATGTTAGATTTTCATTTTTATTATTTTTATAATAATAATAAATTTTATAAAAAATTTTCGAGTATAATGAATAAAATTCATTTTTATAAAATTTGAACATACTTTTGGAATTTTTTCATTTCCAAGATACAAAGTTTTTCTGCTTCAAAAATTTTTTTGTAGGATTTTTTTGAGTTTATAATTTTTAAAATTCTTCAAATGTTATTATTAAATTCATATTCAATCAACTTTTGAAAATTCAATTTATTTTATGAGTTTTGCATTTTTTTTATATAATAATTTTCCCTTATAAGGGTTTTTCTTGTTAAATTTTTATAAGTTTGAAATTTTAATGGTTTTTTTAACATTAAAATTGATTATATGAAATTTAATTTTAAATACATAATTTTAAAATTTTAAAATTTGATCATCCTAATTAATTTTTATGGTATAATTTAATGTATTATATAGAAATATCATATAATGTTTTCTAGAGCTTGATGATGTCATGGATGATATAATGCACAAAATGGCAAACTTAATTAATTTAAATCAAATAAAAATCAAAAGTAATAATTACAAAAGTAAAAATAAATGAATAAAGAAAGAAAAAAAGAAAGAAAATAAAGAAAATATTGGAAAATGCTAGAAACTATTTGGTAGAAGCCCTTTATTTCAACCTTTGGTCAAATCTTTCCCCTATAAATAGGGGAAGGTTGCTTTAAAGTGGGCTTTTGTGATTTGGCATAAAAAATGCTAAAAATCAATAAGATTGCTTAAAGTTTCTAAGGTTTGGGGTTTTGTAACCTTCAAAATATGAATTTTGATAGGTAACCAATCTCACCTAGAAAATAGATTAGTGGCTATTCAAAATAAATGGTCATTTCATAATAACTATTTAGGTTAAGTCGAGTGTGTGATTTATCTTGACAACTCATTTCCTAGATAGAAAAAAAAGAATGATAAGAAAAATATAATGATATGGCCCATAAAATAAAAGAAGAAAAATGATATGTAAATATATATAAGAACAAGGGATATACCATTTTAACTCAAGTTGGTTAGGATTTGTATCTAGGCAATGTTGCAATAATTATGCATTAAAAACACATGGTAAAAATTCAATTTTTGCTTATCAACTAAGTTAGTTAAGGGAGGCTGGGTGGTTAATAGCTAAAGATAATATTACCTATAAACGATTTAGACTTAGCTCACCCACCTAATGTCTATATATATATATATAGGTGGTGGCATTCATTTATAAAAGAAGGTACACACTTAGCCATTTTCACTCATCTAATTCTCTTAAACTTTAAAAGTGGAAAAGCTTAAAAAGGTAAGTTCTTTTCCCTAATCTTTTAATTTTTGACTTAATCACATGATTTTGAATGTGGATCTTGCTTGTTTATGCTTGTTGCTATTTTGGCCATAATGAATTTCATGTTTCCTAGTTTCAGCCACTTGATTTCTTGATAGATTGATGTTTAAATCATGATAGCTTAGATGTACTTGGTTTTTATTTGATCTAAGCATGATTTGATTACGATCTTATTGTAAATAAGTTTAAAGCAAGATTAGTTTTTGAGATCTCTTGTTCAAACATGCTAGAGTGCTTAGATGTAAGTCGGTTGCTTCAATCTTGACAGATCTTGATGATTTTTGGTATGTTGAGCTAAGATCCATGCATTTAGAGCTAAAAAAAAATTAGTTTAGAAGATAGATTTCATGTTCATGAGCTTGAATGATAATTGAATAACTAGAATAAGCTAGGTTAGTGGTTGACTGTCAAAACATGGTCTGGATACAGATCCTAACTAGCCTAACTTAAAATGACATGTACCCCTTATTCCTATATATATGTCATTATTCTTTTATTTTGAGGGGCCCATATCATTATTAATATTATTTTTTATTTTTCTATTTAAGGATTAAGTTATCAAGATGAGTTGCACGCTTGACTTAACCCTAAATAGTCGTTATGAAATGACCATTTGTTTTGTAGCCACCACCAATCTATTTTGGTCATGTGAGATTGGTTACTAAGGTTATGAAACCTTTAAAACAAACTCTGAGATCTTTGAAAATACCAGAGATCGCATGAAAGGTTCTGGGAGTCGATTACAATCACAAGTAAGGATCGATATTCTCATGATGCTTGGCAATCGGTACCTATTAATCATGTATTATCATAAATTTTGATTTTTATACAATTTCAATATTTGATATTTACTTATAATTCTCATATATCAAAAATATAATTTTATGAAACAAATTTATTATTTCAAATGAGAAAATTGAGTTTTAATATTTTTAAAAATTAAAAATATCTTTCATACCCTTTCAAAGAACGAAGAACACAAGAGTTTTATCATTCTCTTTCATAGCCTACTGGAGATTTGGTGGAATAAGAAAGATTTTGAGAAACCAAAATATCTTTTGTACCTCACTGAAAAACCGAAAGAATATGAAAGGCCTTTTTTTGTAAATTCAAAAATCCTGATTTTTATTTTTTTAAAAAAAAAGGATATCTCATTATTAAAATAATCCATAGAATCCCTCTCATATACTAGGACAAATTCTATGTACTATTTTAACTCAGAGACATTTCCATAATTTGCAAAAATTATAATTTTATTTAAGTAATAATATAAAACTTCCTTAAGACCTGATTTAGATGACTCTAAGGGTCAAAATGATCAACATGTCCTCTAAAGTATATCTTTGATGTAAAAGTGTCCCAATGACCATAAAAGATATGATTCTAAAATAAATTAATGCAATGCTTACCTTTGACATATAAGTATCCTGGTTTCCTAAAAGATTTTATAACTTTATAGACAAACGAACCTATTCCTACTATACACCTTGGACATAAAAGTATCAGGGTTATCACATAGGACTTAGTTCTAATATAAATTACTAAATGTCCCTAAGGTCGACCTTTGACATAGAAGTATCCTAGCAACTTAGAGGACTTGATGACATCATAAGCAAACGAACCTATTCCTACTATACACTTTTGACATAGAAATATCCCGGTGATTTATAGGACTTGGTTCTAAGAGAAGTTACTAAAATACCCTTAAGGTGTACCTTCGACATAAAAGTATCATGGTACCCTAAAGGACTTAAAAGTGATATGAAATGACAATTATACCCTCCATGGCTAACTTAGATGTCATGATTGACCTAAAATGCAAAAATTACTAATAGGTCTCTAACCTTTAAAAATTGCATTTTGTACCTCTATAGGAAAACCAAAGGAATATGAAAAGTTTTAATATTTCTATACCCTCTGGAAGACTAGTGGAGTGCTAGAAATATTCTTAAAATGTCAAAAATATTTTATTAACTCTAAAATATAAAGGTTTTCTAAATGATCCCTAAAATTTTCTAACTATGCAAACTAGTCCCTACAAGAAATAAACATCACAAATAACATAAAACACATTAAAAAATCATGGAAATCATACCATAGATCACATAATCAATTCAACCAAACACTATGGCCTAAGAACAATAATTTTTTAATTTTACAAATAAGTCTTTAAACTTTTTAAAATTATAAAATGACCCCAAAATGATAAAAAAATGCATCAAACACATTCAAATATGTTAAATATACATGAACGACACCCCTAAAGGTCTATAAGTGGTTTGGCCAAGCATGGATGGCCTTGAAACAAAATTTTTTATTTTCACAATTTAGTCCCTAAGATTTTCATATTTACAAAATAGGTTAAAAAAATCAAAACATCATAAACAAGCTCATATATGGTTCGACCAAGCTTGGAATCATGCTTCCAAGCCTTCAAAAATTTGGGAAAATTGTTAGGCCTTTATAAATTTCAAACTTTACAAAAGAGTCCTAAATCTCATAAAAACATGAAAAATATTTGATCAAAGGTTACAAATATATTTAGCCAGCATCTATATATTAATTAAAACAGTTTTACTCATCACATATTTTCTTGAATATCAACATACATATATGTCATAATTTTTACCAAGCATAAATATGCATAAAAGCATAATAATTAATGAATAAATCAAATGAAAGTATTAAAAAATAACAAATATATATACATGAAAATAATATTATTTCTACCAACAAACACAAATTAACATGATAAAAATCAACTTATTGCTAATAAAAATTAAATAAAACAACCAAATCAAGAAACTTTGATCATAGCTTTCTTACTTGGCCTTTCAACATGGATCAAAATCCATGAGCTCAAGTAGTCATAAAGGTCACTAAAATAAAGAAAAACAAATGAAAGTAACGAAAACTAAAAATTTCTAAGTGTTTTGACCTTAAAAGTGTATAAAATATGCAGAAATCTTGATTTTAGTCATTTTTTTATATTTGTTTTTTGTTGGAAAACCATTAGGCTCTCTTAAAAACATCTTTCCCCTTATATAAAGAGAGAAAGTCAGCCAAGAGCAGCTGAAATCCCTCTTGGCCAAAAACCTCTAGGAAATTCCAGGAAATTCCTTTTTATATTAATTTATTTATAATTTACTTTCTAGATTTTGTCTAGGCTTTAATTAATTAATTTGTATTCATATAACAATTATCTAACCTCATTCAAAAAGCCTAGGATGGTCTATGGTAAGGTTACATGATGATTAGTATAATATTAATTTAATGTATAGTTATAATGTAACTATATTAATTAAAGAAAAATTAAATTCCAACCATACTAGTTCATGTAACTAAATCACTAATTTCCATAATTAAAATAAATACAAACAAAATTTTGGAATGAAAAAAATGAAAAAAATTAGGTCATAATTACAAATTTTATGAAAAAATGAATTGGAAGGATTAAAATTGTAAGAAATTAAAAGTTATGAAGTAATAAATTTATTTAAAAATTTAAACACATAAAAAGCTCAATTAAATATTCATATGAAAAATTTAAGTCTAAAAGAATTAATAAAAATTTTAGGGAGAGAAAATATCATTGGGTCTTATCATAAAATTAAAATAGGCCTAATTAGGCCTTATCTAAAAATCAATGGAATAATAACAAATAAACTTATTGGGCTCATAGAAAATAAAATAAGCTTGGGAAAAATCAAACATAGGCTTAGCAATGTTATTGGGCTTGTTGAGAAATTAATGGGTTTGTTAGGCCTATTTGTAAAATTTGAAAGTTTTATGCCCTTTAATGAAATATGGCCCAAAATAAAATAAAAAATGAAAAATAAAAAATAAAAAATTTCTAATGAAAATCCCAAGTGTTGAATTCTAAAAGAAAATTTTGAAAAATTTTACGTGTAAGAGAAAAACAATTAAAAATTCTAAACTTAAAAAATTTTATAAGTAAAAACTTTTTTAGAAGAAAATTATTATTTGAAAAAAATAAAAACTTCATGAAATATATTTAATTTTTTAAAAATTGATTTAATATGAATTTAATGAAAATATTTAAAGAATTTTAAAAATTATAAACTCAGAAAAACCCCCCATAAAAATTTATAGAGTAAAAAACTCTATATCTCGGAAACTAAAAAATTTTTAAAATATGTTCAAATTTTATAAAAATAAATTTTGTTCCAGTATTAATAATAATAATAATAATAAAGATGAAAACTTGAAACTTAGAATAATTTTTACTAAGAAAAATTTCACAAGTAGGACACTCGTGCTATTATAAAAAATTTAAATTTAAGTCTCAAAATTGACAATTTGGTACCTTATGGCAAAAAATGCCAAAACAAATTTTTCCTTAAATATTTTTTATTTTCAAAGTGAATATTCGCATAGGTATTATTAAAAATATACGACAGTCAACTTTCTAAATTTTATGAAAACTTTTCAAAATTTCTTAAAAGTTGGAAATTTGACCGTCATATCATCTACAGAAATAAATTTCAAAATTTCATAAGTATAAAGTTAAAAAGTTAATTTCTTACCTTGATGTTTATTTTTTTATCCGAGATTTATTCTCTATAACCCTTGAACTGGTAATAATTTTGTCACGTGCACCTGCAACCATTTAGACATGATCGAAGAGGTCTTGAAAATATCTAGCCCACTTTAAAAAGTCAACCCTTTTAGGCGACCATAAGTTCTTAGTCTCGGATATTTTATAAACTATCAGGGGAGAAGCCCAGACAAAATTAGACATCAACATCGACTACCTTTATTAATTAGTAATCTTAATTCCTTTATGATGCTTGATGATGATATAATGTAATTTGGTTGTTAGATCTGGCTTAGGTAAGCTGAAATCTAAGATTAATTTGATGAAATTTGATGTTCACAAATTAGATCTAGCCTTTAATATTGAAATCTTGATTATGAATGTTAATCATGTGGTTGAGTTGAATTGAGCTTGATTATGCATGTCTTGATTAAGAATTTGAGGACTATTAAGTGCTTAGATAAGCATGACTTTGGTTTCTAGATTTAAATAAGGCAATTTTATGATGCTTAACCTTACATTGTTTATGTGTTAGTGTATTATGTTAGTTAGTTTACTAAGTGTTTGATAGATAGCTTTTGTTGTATGTTCAAACTTGGTTTTCACCCAAAAAATTCCTTCAAGCGTAAGTTTTAGCTTATTCAACCAATGATTGAGTTAATGTTTAGTTTTCCTAAACAAGTTCCTTTTAAGAACAACTTAGAGACATTCAATAAAAAACTTAAATACAAAGCTGATTTGGAGCTAGAAAACAAAGTGTTTTAATTAGTTTTTGAAGCTCAAACTTATGGAGCCTTTGTTAGGACTCTTTGGATGTAGTATGTACGTGTTTAATACGTGTGTTTAGTATCCATTTGGTTGCTGTTATAGCATTCAAATGACAAGCATTGGTGTGCATCTTATTTGCTTCTCATTTGTTTATAATAGCAGCTAAGTATAATTAAAAGCAATAAAAGCAAGCCATTTGCATAACTTTTGGTCATTTTTTATTTAGAATATCTTAAGTTTTGGATGGAGTTTAGTGTGATTTTTTTATTTTGGCCCCTTTGACATGCAAAGAATGTGTAGTTCTTAGCCAACAAACATTCAGATGTCTAGAGGCTATTTCAATAAAATTGCAATAATTGTTTAGGTGCACGTGTTGTTTGTAAGTTAGTGCTAATTTTCATCATAATAGTTTTGTAAAAAGAAATATCTTTGTCTATATTTCTGGTGGTATTAATTTTTGGTAAAATTTGTAATTGACTCATCATTTAATAAGCTTCAAAAGGAACTTTTGAAAGCTTGATTTCATGGACAAATGAGTTCAAAAGAAATTTTATAACACGAGCTATTTGGGTGGCTCTACTTCAATGGCTAAACATTAAAACGACCTAGTTTGGTGTGGACAACCTTTTCTCTTTGTTTTTTTTCATATTTTTTAATTAAATTAGGTTCTATAAGCTTTATAACCATATATAGCCTATTCGGTAGAAGTTCTAGATGAAATGGGAATAAAATCAACAAGGTAAGTTGTTCGAACATACTACGTAAAGCAGGAATGTTTGAGTAAAAATATTCATTTGATATCCAAAATAATTTTTTGGGATTTGTTTTAGTGTTTGTATAGTGAAATATATTAATTCAACTATCATAGGAATTTTAGTTTGCATTTTTTAGTGGTCAAAATAGGCAAAATAAATTTAGGAAGTGTTAAATGTCATAGTTGAAAATGTTTTCAAGTTTCTCTAAGTTTGTATGTTAGCCATTTTAAGGCATTCAGATGCCTCAAAATTGATATTGGAAGTGTTGTTTTGAAAGTCTATAGGCTTAGAAAGCTTAAATACTAGGTTCCTAATGGCTCATTTTAAGGCTCTCAAGTTAATAAAAATTTAATAAAAAATTGATTTTATACTTGTTTTCAAGTTTCATTTTATTCAATTTAATCATTTGTCCCATTTCATGATATCATTCGAAAAGTGTGATTTTTTAAACAAAATTTTGAATTGATACTTGACTTGGAATTATCTTTGAAGTCATTACACTATTATGAAATTTTCCTTTTTATATAATTTTTTATTCCAAGTCATGCTATGGATTCAAGCTACTCCTAGACCAACATTCAGTTGCTCTTATGGGTACTTGATACAAGTCCTAGGATAAATATTTTTCTTTCATTGATATATGCATGTTTTTGTAAATAAAAGAGGGACTGTACTTGAATATTTGAATATCTGAAGCTAAGAAAAAATTCGAATACATGTGTCTAGTTGGTATGCATTTTTGGGCATCATGAGAAGGATTGATCCTTACTTGTGGTATAACCCATTCCCTAGCCTGAATGTTATAGATCTCCAAATATGCATATCATAAAATTAATCCTTTTGAGTTTTATAACTCTTAAGTGACTATTTTTAATGGTTGCCCGATCATACCTATCCCACAAAGATCGATGGTGACTTCTCAACCAACTATCTCGTGTTTTTGATACGAAAAGCTCAGACAAGCTATTTGTTCTAACGACTAAGGCCATACAATGATTAAAGCATTCCTACTCTATTATATCAAGATTCGGATCAGATATGTTATGACACAACTTAGTTGTATATGGAAGAAAATAAGCCAATGTAAGGTGTCTTGATCCTAATAAAGGAAAAATAACCAATAATATTATAACTTAATGGTTAAGAGTTTGGATGGCTAACAAAAAATGCATGAAAATGCCATAAACACCAAAAAAAATCTCTAACAAAAAAAATCTCTACACCAAAAATAAATCATCCTTCACCTTATCTCTCACTAAAAACTTTTATCTTCCACTAAGAAAAAAAAGAAAAAAAAGGAAAAAATTAGAAGAACTTTGATCTTGAAGGTAGCTTTCTTCCTTTTTGTTTTTGTTTTTGATTATGCTTATGTAAATGTGATTTTGTATAAGGTAGATTTCTTTTTCCTTCTAGTTTCTTTAAAGCTTTTTAATAAAAGGTTTTGCATTTTTTTTAAAAACCAAAAAATGCTTTCTTAATTTCAAAAGTTCTCACATTTCAAAATAGGTTGATATTGTGTTATGAAGCTTATTTTGTTCTTTTTTTTTATGGTTTAACAAAATAATATGAGCTTGAAGATCATAAGTTTCTGAGCATAGGTGATAGTTTAAGCTAAGCTATTTAATCTTATAGAAGGCCAACTTTAAGTCAAGTCTCTATTTCTATCTTTTAGTATTTTTAGATTATGTGTTGGTTAGGAGACTAAGTAATAGTCCTTAACAAAAAATTTTAATATAGTAACCTTTCAAGGTTGAATTTGTGTTTTTCGACCAAATTAAGTTATTTTTATGTTATCTTATTTTAGTTTTTTGAGAAAAACTAAATTTCTAGGGGAACTTTTAGAGTAAGGTGGAACATAGGTAAAGGAAAGGTAGATTCAGCCAAGTTGTTTTTCTTTAGGGCATTTTGGTAATTTGTCAAATCTAAAGGGCTTTTGGGGTATTTTTGTTTTTCGAGTTAAAAATACCCTTTAGGGGTATTTTAGTTGTTTTAAGCGTACAGAGCATTTTGGTCATTTTAGATTAAAAGTACTTTTTTAGGGTATTTTTGGCCATTTTGGATCAAAAGTTTTTTATAAGTGTATTTGGCCATTTTAGGTTTAAAAGTACCTTATAGTAGTAATTTGATTATTTTAGGCATAAAAGTATCCCTTAAGGGTATTTTAGTCATTTTATATCTAAAAGTACCTTTTGGGGGTGTTTTGGTTATTTTAGTCGTAAAGTACCCTTTAGGGATATTTTGGTTATTTTAGAGATTTTAAGTCTAAAAATACCCTTTATGGTCATATTAGCATAAAATATCCTTTAATAATATTTTGATAAAAAATACACTCAAGGGGTATTTCCATCATTTTAGGTCTAAAAGAACCCTTTAGGGATATTTTGATCATTTTAGGTTGAAATCTTTAGGGGTATTTTGGTTATCTTATATTAAAAATACCATTTAAGGGTATTTTGATAATTTTAAGTTGAAAATTAGTCCTTAGGGGTAAAATGTTTTTTGTAAGCTTAGGATATATTTTGAATAAAATTGTCAATTTAAGGGTCAGTAATAAAGTCTTGATTTACGGGTTTTTATCTTCAAAATCTAGTTTTTAACTTAGTAGTCATGGTGCTTTAGGGGTATTTGGATATCTCTCCCATTTTATTCTGATATTTTTATTTTGAATTAAAGTTGCCTAGAGTTACCTGTGTATTCAGGTTCTGAATCCTACTGTATTTGGATATTCCAATGGTTTAAACAAATGTGAGCCCAAAGTTATTGTTTTAGTCCAATTATAAGTTTCTTAAGGTAATTCCAACATTCGTGCAGACATTCGAACAAGCTTACATGAAAGAAACACATTTAGACAATAGTCCACTTTTATTTATTTCTTTTTCTTTGGGTGATTTGTAATTATTCTTATTGGATTTTATAAAAAAAAAAAACAAAATGGTTTTCCATAAGTCAAATTTGAAGTGCTTAGTAAGACTACCAGGGAGAACTTTCATAGTTTTCTAAATTAGAAAATATTGTCCATATTTAAAATTTGTTTTTGAAGGGTGTTGCCACGTGCTTACCTTTAAAACTTTGGACGATCCAAAGGGCAAAGCATGCTCAACTTAAAAATAAATGATGGTTGGCCATGTTCGAGCCTCTGAGTTATACCTTAATCGAGATTTGGATTAAGCATAGTGATATGAAGAGGAGAGAGACTATCGGGTGAATAGCTCATCCAACTAATCTAATGGCCACCTCACAATGCCTATAAACTTGGAGTTGTCATTGATCATTTCGAGCTAGGAAGGATCGGATGCCTACTGAAAACAATATTCCAAGTTATGAAACTTGAAACATTGATCTCAAGGTCTATAATGCCCAGAGATTTGTTGGTAGGTTTCAGGAGTTAGTTATGCATGGGAAAGAATTAACACCCCCACGATGCTCGAAATCAGTACATACTAACTATGTCTCGCTTTGGTCTTAGTTAAATTGATTCTATTTAGTTATTATTATAATCCCCTTTTAATGCATGAAGTTTGGAAATGGTAGATCCAAGCTTTTAAAGAAAATTAGATCACTTATGCACTTCAAAGGTGTGAGGAATATAGGGATTTTTATGAAAATAATGTCCGAATTTAGTTTTGAAAATTTTGATATTTTGTATTAGGCACTAGAGAGATACCAACATGGAACATTGGCTTGTAAATTTTATTGGAAAATGGATTTTAAATATGAATGCACGATAATCAAAAAGAAAACATGTTAGTATAGTGACAAAGAATTTAATAATATCATAAATAAGCAATCATAAACAGAAGAATGCAAAAAGAAGGGACAATCAGAATGTTCCTCATAATTGTCTTCGATTACTGAAGAATAATCGAGATGACAATTTAGAGATAGGTTTGGATTCGATGGTAATTTATGGGACAAAAAAATCTTAATTAAACAATCTGAGGCATCCGAAAGAGAGAAAATTTTTGGATTTTTTTGAGATAAAAGTAAGGTCAGAGTATCCCTATAGAGAGATGGGATTGGAGCATCTCTGAAGATAAAATTATGGAAATATTTAGAAATAAAGAGAAAATTTGAGTTTTTTTAAAAGAACGGGATTGGAGTATCCCCTCAGAATATTAGGGTTGGAGCATCCCCAAAAACAAATTTTTTTTTTATGTTTTAAAAGAAATGTTCTTTTCTCTTTTTTCTTTTTTAAAAAAAGAAGGATTTTAAAAGTAGAAAACCATATGTTTGTATAAAATATATTTTTGTCTTAAGCCTTAATCCAAGTTTAAAGGGCTTGTGTTGTAATGGTACCCATCGAATGCATTTTGAGACATTCGAACGTCTCTATAAAAGAGGTTCGAAAGTTGGGTTAAAAATAAGGGAAAACATCATGTCATCTCTCTCCCAAATTTATTCTGGGTTCATCCAAAGGCCTTTGGCAGTGAATAAGGTACCGTTGGAAAAATGACTTGATATGGTTTAATGTAAAAATATTATAAAAATCCTAAAAAATCACCTTCTAGGCAGAATTAATTTTTGAAATTAGGTCCAATTTAACATTGGCAGCATATGTTAGGGCAAAGACACACGAAACTTTGAAAAATTATTTTGGGCTTATTTGGAATTGTTAAATTGTCAACAATACATTTTCAGAAAGGGAATTTTGCAAACATTTTAGGAAAAATATTTCAAAATTTTAGAAAAATAGTCAGACAGGACAAAATGGCCCAAATAGAATATCAAAAAAATTGAGGAAAATATTTTGTGATTCGAAAATGATTTTCCAAACTTGAACTACAATACTGCCAAGGTAAAATAAGGGCCATTCGATATTTTTAGGTTTTTCAAAGATAGGAGACATCCGAACATCCATGACAGAAATTAACATTAGCGTTACAAATTCATTCCATAATCCTAGAGTAATTTGGGATGGTGAAACAACACATTGCCCATGTCGTGAAGGGGATATTAGACTTAAGATTAAGGCTTCATATATTTTTCAACTAAAAGAGGATCATTTTTGCTTGAAAAATAACATTTTTGAACTTATTTTGCCATGAATCCAGAGCTGAGATGTTTGATTTGACCCCAAGATTGGAAGACCAATTTTATGAAAACATTAAATCCATGCTATTATTCATCTCTTGGAGTTAGCATAAACTTAACTTCGGGATTTTTTTAAAAATCAAATTTTTATGAAATAAGCAAGCATTTTGATAGAGATGTCATGAACAAAATACAACACACCCAAAGATGCACCTGGACTAAACATGCAAACACAAACAAAGATGACATTTTGACATGGAAATAGGTGACAAAAATGCAAAAAAGATGACAAATAAGGTGTATGGAAATGATATGAACATATTTAAATAAAGGAATATAGGTTAGAGTTATCAAAACAGCATTTTTTATTTCATGAAACTCCTTAAGACACAAGAAAATGCATAAATATACATAACACATGTTAAGATGAACATTTAAACATGTGTTAAGCATGTGAAAATAGGTGAAATATGTTAGAGAATCCATGAATAAGGGACCATTTTGATGAGAGAATGAAAAAGTAAAAGTTTGACTTACTAATCAACATTAGGGCATCATAAGAACATTAAGATCCTAGGATTACCACAACCAAAGCAACAATAATGCATAAAAGTCCTAGGATGGTCGTGGTCGTACAAAGGGCTCACTAAAATGATGTAGATGACAAAAATGGAAAATGTATGGAATGAGGTAGAAAATATACCAAAAACCTTAAATTTTCTTTCTTTCTAAAGTAGTGACTTTAAGCTTAGTTTCTTCCTTCTTTTGCTATTATTTAGCAAGAAAAGGATGAAACAATGAAGCTTTCTACTAATATGGTTGATGGTAGGGTGTTTTAAGGGTGAAAGTGTGTGAAAGATTGTGTTTTTGAAGGTTTTCTGATGGTGGTCTAAGGGAACTATAGGAATCAAAGAAGGTTAAGGGTGAAAAATAATGGAACAGTGTTTTTGGGAGAGTTTTAGTGTTGGAGATTACTGGAGGATTCTTGACAGTGGATGGAGCCTTTTTTGAGATTCATGGAGAGCTTTTTTCTTTAGAATGGCTGAAAGTTTTTTTTTTTTTAATGCTCAGCCAATGCCTTTTAGGAGACAAAGCAAGAGCATTTTTTGATCTTTTATTCCTATATTAGGGGATATCTCTAGCCACCATGCTCAACTAGTCTTCTTCTTATTGGTCCTACCATGTTGAGAAAGGGGGTAGAAAGGCTGTAACAGCCTGCAACTGAAGATACACCTGACATGCCCTATTACCATCATATATTTTATGAAAGTGACCCTTGTCATTAGCTATTTAGGCTCCTAAAATTGGTTTAAATCTGATCATAAGCCCAAAGTCAATGTTTGCAATGTTTTATGATGATTTTTTAGTGCAAAAAATATATTTGAATTAGATTTTCAAAAGCTAACAAATGGTTTGAATGGGGCAAAAATGCCTTGGTGTATTGATACAAAACATGTTGTGTCGATACACAAGGCAATTTTTACCCATGAGCATTGATACAATAAGGTGTGTATCAATACTAAGAGAAAAAAAATTATTTCCAATCTCAAGACATAGAGGCTTATATTGATACTCCATGGATTTGTATTGATACCTATGCTTATGTATCAATACATTTTGCCAAAAATCACAACTTTAGCTACTGCTAAGGTCTGTATCGATATAAACATGCTAGGTATTGACACCCTACCTTAGGTATCGATACCCTACCTTAGGTATCAATAACAAACCCTATTGTATCGATACTACATGTGAAAATTCAAGTTTTTGGTGATGTAAAGGCCTCACATCAATACTTATGCACCAATATAACTTGCATGAACCTGTGGCTTCTTGATTTACCTTAACTTGTCATAAACAGTGGGAAATTGATTCATGTACTCATCTGAATGACTTCGACAATGCCATGAAAAATGACCTTTGATGCCTCATTTTACATTTTTCATTAATACGCCATATAGGCATTTTAAATGTTTTCAAAAATTTTATTTTTTTATCTTTTGATTTTATCACCCTTAAATTAAATCTTTGGATGCTAAAAGTGGGCTGGACAAAATGAGGTGTCTAAGCTGCCCCTCTTTAACCGTTGCTAAGTATTAAAAACAAGGCAAAGACAAATAGACATCATTTTATCCAGGTAATAGAATGGTTTCGCGTGCTTGTAGAGAAGTAAAGAGCTACTTAGTATTACATCGAGATAGGCCATATATACTTGCAAAGAAAAAAAAATTTTGATGAGTTTTTTAGGGTTTGGCCTCTCTACTAGTTTTTTTTTTTGTTTAACCTAAAATAAATGCCACCAACTAGTGTGGGCTTTGATGTAGGATAACAGAATACCACCATCTGATATGGGCTTTGACTCAATAAGTGTCCAACTCATTATGGACTGCGGTAGGTAAGTGCCACTAGCTTCTGTGGGCTTTATGGTAGGTAAGAAAATGTGTCAAGCTCTTTGTGGACTAAGGTAAACGAGTGCCATTAGCTTGTGTGGGCTTTGACTCAATAAGCTTATAGCTCTTTATGGACTAAGGTAGATAGGTGCCAAAGCTTGTGTAGGCTTTGTGGTAGGTAAGAAAAGGTGTCTAGCTCTTCATGGACTAAGGTGAAAAAAGTGCCACCAGCTTGTGTGAGCTTTGTGCTAGGTAAAAAGATGTCTTGTTCCTTGAAGATTGGAAGAAAATAAGTTTGGATACCTCTCTTGGATGATTTTCAATGAGATCATAAGGTCAAAGATACTTACTTGAGGCCTTTCGAGGTTTTTTGAAAACAATAAATTGTACCTTAGGTTCCTTACAACTTTAACTTATGTATATTGGAGCTGGTACCTGTAGGATGTTAGATGTTGCATAATGCATAGGGATGCAAGTGCCTGTCTCAATGATGCAAGGATAATGACTTTAAAAGCCTAATCCAGTGGTCAGTTTTGGCCTTCTTAGGCTATTTGCTCTTTTCTGAGTTTGGTGCAAGGTAAGCATATTTTCCATCATTTTTTTGGACTTTTAAGTCTTGCGCTGAAAGCTTTCCATTTTGTAAGCCTATTATGCAAATAGATGGTACATTCTTTTATGGAAAATACCAAGGAATGTTTATGTTAGCTATTGCACAAGATGGCAATCAAAACACTATTCCAATTACCTTTGCAATTGTGGAGGGTGAGTCAAAGGATGCATGGTCATTTTTTCTCCCAAATTTACATAGATATGTTGTTACACAACCTAGCATTTACTTTATTTTTTATCAACATGAATCCATCAAATCTATCATCAGAGATTCAGGTAGTGCATGAAGACCTCCACATGCATATTCTATATATTGTATTCAGCATATTGTAGCTAATTTCATGAGGAGGTTTAATAATGACTTACGTTGGCAAGTTATTAACATGGGTATGTATTCGTAATTATGATTATTTAATCTTTTACACTCTTCTCAATTTTCATTTTTTAACAACCTATTTACAAGTCCATAAATTACCATATTATTTTAACAATGTACGAGTTGAGGCTACCTCATTTTCAGTGGTACTATGAAAATCTTCATGCGAAAAATGCAAAGCGGTTGATTAGATTGATAGGAATCCCGAGGGAGAAATAGGCCCAATCATATGATGAGGGAAGATGCTATGGACCTATGACAACGAACTTACCTGAATGTATAAATTCAGTGTTGAAGGGAACTCGTCATCTTCCTATAACTGCTTTAGTCCAAGCAATGTATTTTAGG
>JBBYHL010019800.1:0-11202 GCA_038381835.1 Adansonia madagascariensis
TTAAATTTAATTATAAAATATATAGATATTAACATAAAATAATATTTTAATGTTTTTAATACAAGAAAGAAATTATTTGGGTCGACAGGCCAGGTTTAGCCAAATAGAGACTTGAACTTTGAATTTAAAATCTTTTTAGTGGTGGCCCAGCTTGTGGACATCTCTAGATGTTAAGGATGAACGATTAATGGTGAAAGACAATTGTGATTGTGTAGGTGCATGTGTGTATGCATGTGACTACACTAATACTCCCAACCCTTGTGATGAAAAGCTAGGTACTTGCATGTAGTTATCTCTTTAGTCAATATAATGCATAATTTTAAATTGTTATCACAGATTTCATTAAGAATATAGTTATAGTGCTATGGATGTTGAATAGTAGATTGTGATTAATGTAGTCTTGAATTTAATAATATTTTATGGTATGTGTTAGCATTATTTTGTTATGAATATAGTTGTGGTGTCATGGACGTAAATAACAGATCGCAACTAATGTAGACATGAATTTAATAAATTTTTAAAGTATGCTATAATATTACAGAGGTTATGCCACCGAGTAAATTGAGAGATGATTTTTTAAAGAATTATTACTAATCGGCCACCACGTCACTCTACTTTAATACTATGATATCACATGCACCATCACAACTTAGTTGACTTACTAGTAGGAATAGTGGGTAGTTAAGTTTGATACTTTATTAATTCTTGACTATTTCCATCTAGGCTTACATAGTTTGTTTGATTACTACCAGATACAGGCAATGGCAGAGCAGCAGCAACTAGAGCCATGGGTGGACCTCAGAGGGAAGGTGGTCATGGTAACAGGGGCATCCTTTGGCTTAGGCCGTGAGTTTTGTCTTGACTTGGCTAAAGCCGGCTGCTGTATCGTGGCTGTTGCACACCGCGTCGATTACCTCAAGTCCCTCTGCGATGATATCAATCGCCTCACCATTCCTCCACCCAAACCCCAGCCGAGTGGTTGTCGTGCTATTCCCGTCAAGCTCGACGTCTCTGCTGATGGAGTCACCATTCAGAGTTCCGTGAAAGCAGCTTGGGATGCCTTTGATACTTTGATTAATAATGCTGGCTATAGAGGTATTCCATTTTCTGTTATTTTTAAATTTTACTTTTGGTTAAATAGCTTGGCTTGATTATATATTTTATTTGTATGAAAACCTGCAATTTTTTTTTTTTTAATTTCCATCTTCATCTTAGGTTGGTTTAGCATTGGAGATGGCACAATTTTTTTGGTGAAGTGTATCTTATTGTAGCCTTCATGCTAAAAAGAATTTAAAAAATTATTATTGAAATCCTGAATTCGAAACTAAATAAAAAAAGTTACGATTTTGGTGTTTTTGAAGTTTGGAAATTGAATTTAAAATAACTTTATTATTCTAGTGTATTTTTATAATTTTGTTGTTTTATACACATTACATTTTTTATATTTCAATTTATAAATCATAATAGCATTTTTTTTCAAACTAATGTCATATTTTTCTCACTACACTTTTAAAATGTACTTTTTTTTAGCCCAAGCTTTTTTAATAAGAACCTACACAAAAATCAGTAGGGCAGTAGGGATGACAAGCAGGGATTGCCTCATCCATCCCGCTCCACTCCTGCAAGTATGCTGAAAACCTTCCTCTTTGATTACATCCATATCAGCTTCACAGCATTTCATGCCACTCCATCCTACTTTTTTATTATTTTTTTAATATATTTAATTAATTCATGGATATAATTTTAGCGTATATAAGTTTTTAATAAATATTATACATATATAATACCAATATATATATAATATAAAAGGGGTATATAAAATACTTTAAAGGGTAGGATGGAGCGGAACAAGTAGTTACCAAAACCACTCCGCTCTACCCCGTCTCACTTTTCGAAGAAAAGAACCACCCCATTCATAATGGATCTATACAAAATCCATTAGGCGGATCGAATTTTACCATCCCCAAATAGTAGTACTAAACTAGCCCTTAATAGTATATAAAACTAGCCCGTGAACTTGCAATGCGTAAGAAAATTTGTGTACTTAAATATTTATAAATACAAATAAATTAATATCACCCTCATATTTAAACTGTAAAAATGTATTACCTAAAATTTAAAATATTAAAATGACATAACATAAAAAAAACTTTTTAAAAACACATATAAAGTACATAATATTAAATTATGAAAATACATAATAAAAAATATATAAAATTTTCATCCATAAACATATGTTTATATCAGTTAAGAAGTCATATTTATTTAAAATTTATAAAATTTATTATTAAAATAACATTTATTATTAAAATAAAGTGTGTGATAACTTAATTACTCGGGTAATATATATTTTTCAAGAGGTTTAGTAATATCTTAATTTTGAGCAATTATAACTTTTCAGAATAATATATATGTTTATTGGGTGGTTTCAACGTAAATTTCATACAAAACTTGTAATCTTGCAAAGTTTGGAAAAAAAAAAAAATTTTACTTGTAACTTTAGACAATATTATTAAACATTAATAATAATTAATAACACAATTTGTCATCCAAAATCCAGAAAACATCATTAAAGAGTTTTAAATTACAAATTTTTAAATTTCTTCGAAGATATTATACCTTTTAATATTTCAAAAACCATTCATTCATACCAAAGTATTTTTTTCGGAGGCCATTAATTAATTAAACTTAGTAATTACATTTCAAGTAAAGTTTGCAAATGCATTTTTCATAGTATCATATTGTAATCCTTGTCATTGTCCATATTAAAATAAAAAAAATCATAATTTATAGGCAAAATAATGAAGCAATTTCAACTTAAATTAGACTTAATACAGTCAAAAAAAGTTCTTTTGTATTGATTATATTAAAATTTTCAAATCTCACATATATATATATATATATATATTTGAGGCTGTCAAGGTTTAATTCTTAGTCGTTAAAATTAAAAATTCAGCATTCTACTAATAAACACATGCCTATTGACAAAATTTTGAAAAATAAAACATTAATAAGAGAAGATAATTGGAATTTTAATATTTAGATCCATGTATAGTTTTAAATAGTTTTAATTTTATATTTAAAACAATTTAAAAAGATTTTGAGGAATGATGAAAGATAGGAAAGCTATGCGTTTTAAATAAAAAAAAAAAAAATCCTCATTCTACTTTTAAAATGAACATTTTAAGTAATAGAAGAATATACGTATATCTTATGATTCTTTGGTAAATCCATTTTAGCTCCAAGATTAGAGTGGAAAGTTCAAAAATTAGGATAATTATTGGATTATAAGTAATGATATATGCGTGAAATTTTGGTACAATTAAAATTTAAATTTGACATTAAATGAACTAATATTTGTTCTTACATATGTCACACATGAATAATTGTTATTTTATTTATTAAAATTATATAGTTGTATATTTTATAAATAATTAAAATTAATTCATCAACACGTAAAATTTGTTCAATGTTAAAATTTATAAATTTATTATTTTAAAATTTAATATAAAATTTAAGAAAATGAGAAGTCATTAAAAAATTTAACTTCTTTATTATTTTTATAAAATAAATTCATTTACGTTTTAAGTTTAATGAAAAACTAAAAATTTTAAAAATAATGCAATTTAATGTTAAATTTAACTCTTTTTTGTTCACCATCAAATAAATATATATAGTAAGACATTTAATTAATTAAAATTTGTACTTATAAACAGGATAAATATTATGAATAAAAAAATTTAAAATGCAATCTAGAAATATAGTAGGTACTATGACTATTTTCCTCATGTTAAAAGATTCTTCATATTCGTACTTATATATACTAGTTTTTAATGCCATATATATTGCATGTGATTTTATATGTTTAATTTTTTATTCATTTTTTTTTAGTATATAATGATTTGATTTGATCCAAAAAACTTTATGATAAAAAAATGTTATGATAGTGAATGAAAAAAACTAAAATCATTTGAAGAAAAAAATAAAAAGCGAGAAGCAATGAGTAAATATTAAAAAACAAAAAGCAATTATTAACAAAATATTACTCATTATTCATTGTTTTAAAAAATAACGGCTAAACCATCTATTTTATAGGAAAAAGTCTTAATTTTAATTGGTATTTAACTAAAATACTAATTATGTGATAATTACTCTAAAACTATAAGCTCTAACATAATATATAAATTAACCATTGATCAAACTTAAACAAATGAAATTAATATTTTTATCAAAGTTTCAAAAAATATAATCCCAACCCTTTTAATGTATAACATAGTAAAAAAATTATTTCGATAGTTATAAATAATATAATAAAAATAATAGATATTACTATTTAATAAATATGTTTTAATCAAATTAAACTTCTATCTTATAAATTAGATAAATATTATTAATAAAAAATTATTTATAATAGTAATTTAGAAATATAATAAACAATAATGTTTATTTATACTTTCATATGCCTTATAGTTATAAATATATATATAGTAATTTTATAATCCATTAATAAATGTTATTAACCTGAAGACTACATCAAAACTTTAAAAATCAAGACACTAAAAATCACTTAAAAAATACGGTTCAAAATAGAACAAGTACTTGTAAAAATATTTGGAAGTTGTTAATGTTATTTTTTTTAATGTAGAAATTTAATGTTAGATTTTTTTTTTAATTTAGAGATTTAATGAGTTGGTAAGAAATTATCTAAATTATGCTTGTCCTATGTCATTTTAGACAGGATGATGTGTTAAATCTAAGACCGATCACTTGAAACAAATAAGGATTCACTACTAATCTCATTATTAGGTTGTTCTCATGTATGTTTCAAAATTGAGTTTGGGAGTTCATTTATATGTGAAGAAAGATTACAACAAACCAACACTTATTGGGCCAAGTGGTAAGGAGCTTGGTGCTTTTTAAGCAAAGTTTTGATTTTGAGTTTTGTAAATAAAAAAAATAGGCTCAAGAGTGCTTTCACTTGTTTAAAGTTTGACTCAGCTTGGTTCCAAAATAGTTAGAACTCAATATGGCTATCAGATATCATAGGGTTTTAGATAAAAAAAAAAAAAAGATTCACAACTATTCTAGGGACAATACTAAAACAATTAAATTTTAATTTTAATTATAATAGCTTTTATTTGGTGGCTCTAATATATGTTCCAAAATTGAGTTTGGAAGTTCATTTATACATGAAGAAAGATTCACAACACCCATTCTAATGACAACACCTAATTAATATTATGTAATCCTAAAATATTTTAATTAAAACAACCTTTCTTTTATTGTTGCTTAAATATTTAAATATTGAAATATTATGTAAATTAAAATAACCTTTGTTTATATCATTACTTAAATATTTGAATATTAAAAATTTTCTAAAATCTTTTTCATCATTTGAAAGCAAAAAAATTCATCTTACTTCAAGAATCTTCAATGGAAATCTTTTATTTTTATGAAAAGGCTCCATCGTTGGATTTTATGTTTTATTCATGTGTTGAAATATTAAAGAAAATACTTAGATTTCTTTCCACCATTTTTGAGATTCCTAAATATTCTTTTACCTCAATGTATTTAAGAGAAACAATTCTTTCGCTTATGGTCAAAATATTTAGAACTTTATGAATGACAGCTAATCTTTACAAAAATTATTTATCACTTTTTTAAATGTTAATTTCTTTTTTAAGAAACAAATATGTATTGAAAATTTTAACAAAAACTTTCTACCGTTTCAGAGAATCTTGAAAGAATTTTCTCATTTAAAATTTCTTAAGAATCACCCATTCGTGACCCCTTAAAATTTTGTTGTTAGAAAGATCTTAATTTATTCCCAATTTTAATTTAAATTATATATATTTCATGTATTGAATTTCATATTTTAAATTCATAATTTCCAAGTATTTATTATTATTTTAAAAAGATTATTGTCCCTAATCAAATTTTAATTATACTATTCATGAAATAAATGAACCAACAAATTAAAAAGATAAATGCAAAATAGATTAAATTAAATAAAAAAGCAATAAAAAATAAGATAAACAACCAAAATGAATTAACAGAATATATACAAACAAATAAATGAATCATATCTAATAAAAACAAATAATAATATGAATAAAAATAAAACAAAACAAAACAAAACAAAATAAAATAAAATAAATGAAACATATAATAAAACAAATAATATGAATCATATCCAAAATCCTTAAGTCTACTTTCCCTACTTTTTTTTCAAGTCTAGTAGCGCCTCACTTCGTCACTTTACTAGATCCAAAATCCTAACCTCCATACCAAATTCCCTTTCGATCATCTTTATATTCCTTTGATACAATCTAAATCACGAAAGAAAAAAAATTTAATCATAAGAACGCTCTTTAACATGATTTTCTACTTTTTTTTTGGTACTCACTTCATATTTTGTTGTTGTTGTGTGTTTGCCGGTGATTTTTTTTTGTCTGTATAAAAGATTTAGATAGAAGAAACAAAAAAGTTAGTTCAAGTTAAATTTAATCTATGTGGTTTGTACAAATCTAAATTCTTAAACCAATGATAGCCTTTTCTATCTGAAATAGGAACAAGATAAAGTAAAAATTATATAAATAAAAATGAAAAAATTAATAATCCAAAAATTGGGTCCTTAGATAATAATCGGATCAAATATCCAAAGGTAACTCCAAAAGCAACAACCAACAACTAATCAATCAATTCGAATGCCTTGAACAAAATCAAGCATCGACAATATCAATTATTTATTTTTATCAATTATTATTATTATTTTATCCATGATAATTTTTACTCTTATATTACAAATTGTTTATTGCTATGCGTGAAGTGTTTAATCGGTTACAACTATATTATCATTTACTATTATGTTATGTATCACTATTTGATAGTTAGTATTACTGAATTAGCATTTATATAACTATTGAATTTAAGATAGCTTCACAACATTTCAGTAATTTGCATATGCTAAATTAGTGATCCCCAAGTGTTTTGAACTTTTTTTTTCATAACTTATAACTACTTCAAAATGCATTTTAACATTATCATCAATATTAAAGTAGTTAATCATTAACTATGAAAAGTAAGAATAAAATTTAATAATTTAAGGCTACTAGAATAGCATATAAGATTACTAATTAATATATTTACTAGCTTTGTAATTTTTTCTAATAACCTTCATTTGCAATATCAGTAATCTAAAAATATTTTATATATTTTATAATATTTATCTAGTATTTAATAATCTCATATGTTCTTGTTATAATTTTTATATAAATTGAGTGATTGAAGATTAATAAAATTAGATACTTTTGTAGTAAAATAACAAATAGTTTATAGCTTTTCAATAGTATTAATTTACAAAATGAATAACTTCAAAATGCATTTTTTTTATAATCTTGCTTTGCAAAAATTAATAACCTTACAATGTTTTTTTTTTTTTTGTAACACTTATCTAATATTTAGTTGTCTTAAACTATTAAAATGATATGACAATTAAGCTAGCCAAATGGACATAAACTAATTCAATAATACACAATAACGTGGTTATCATATTCCAAATATGCAAGAGCATTTTTAATTAAAAATTATATTTTTCAAAATTAATACTTTTTAAAATTATTGACTTTATTTTTGTAAAAATCTCTTAAAAACTCAAATATCGTAAAATAAAAAATAAGAAATCAATATAATGAAATTAAATTAACTTGAGTTTACAAGATTTTTCCTTAACCAAGGTAAATATAATTCTTTGTTCTCAAATAAAGTTACTTTTAAACTAATTTCTCTAAATCAAGTATTTTAAATTTATATGTGCCATGTCATTATCTACATGGCAATTGATATCCAGCTTATTTTTTTTTTCTTTCTCACTAATATTATCATGAAAATTTAGAATAGCCCTACACCTTGTACATAAACATAATCAATCACTAATCCTAATTAAAACATGAAAATAAGAAAAAAAAAACAAATTACAATTAATAAAAATCTAAAAACCATCACAAACATCAAATCATAAGATCTTCGTAGTCATTAAATTAAGATATCCAAACCAAAAAAAAATGAAAACTGATAGCAAAAGGTGACTTAATTTTCAACGATCAAACATCACTTACAATTAAACAATTAGCAACCAAACAAAATGAGAATATAAATGAATTATCTTCTTTTTTTCTGCCCACAAGTGAATTGCCCATCAAATAATTGGAGTCTAGCCCAAATTCTCAATCTTTTTGGGTAAAAATAAAATTTGTAGTTTTTGACTTAGTTTCAAACACGTTTCTATCTATCATGGCTTGCAACATGAGTGTTCAATAACCATTCAAGATGTGTGTCCCTCATCATTTGATAGGTTGTTCAATTGCAATTTGTGTAAACAATAGAATTCTAAATATATTAAATCTGATGAGGATTTGAGTCCAGATAGCACAGATTCCTTATTTTGGAAGATGCCTTAACTAAATTGTCACTTGATCTTTATCCAAAAAAAGTTTTAATTGCAACTTTGAATAAAAAATTATTTATGGGTAATGCTAATCAATTAAATGAATTTCAATTATTTGATATATTTTAAGATTATGTTATGATTTTCTACGTGAAATTATTAAAATATATTTAATTGTAGGCATCTTTTGATTTTTCATTTTTCATTTACTTAGATACCTTAATTTAGTGAACGCTAGAATCTTAAGATTTTGATGTTTGTGAGGACTTTTTTTTTTTTGCATTTTTTTGGTCAATGATAATTCTTCATTTTTATGTTTCAGTTAAGGATTAATAATCGATTATGGCAATTGTGTAAGATTTCTTTGAAATTTGAACATCATATTTATAAGAAAAAAAGTGAACAAAAAATAAAAAGAAAAAGAACTAATTCTCAATTGTCATGTAGATAATAACAAGGCACATACATGTTTGAAATACTTCATTCAAAGAAATAAGTTTAAAAGTATATTTATTTGGAAACAAAGAATTTAATTAAGCTTGGTTGTGAAAAAATTCTTGAGTTTACTATGGACAAGTTATTAATAATAGAAGTAAAATATTTGAATTAAAGAATAAATAGAAAAATTATTTGAGCACGTGTTTATTTATAAATAAGAAAACTAAGTCGCTGATTAAAAGAAGATTAATCTTAGATTTTTTCTATTCAAATCAAATCGAAATATATTTCATAAAATAAATATTCATTTAGATGTTGATATCTTGATGACTTAATTGTGAGTTACTCTTCTAAATTGACATAATTTTAAACTTAAAATTAGAACCAAAATTTGGTGTTATGAAGATGATATCATTAACTAAAAATTATTTATTTGTTTTATTAATTATTTACTATTTTGTTATCAATCTTTTACTATCAAGTTATTACTACTGATTCACTAGCATATTATTCATCACTTACTAATATATTATTAATAATTAAATACTATATATTATTCATTTATTAACATAATATCAACCATTTTCTACATGTTATTAATCATTTACTATTGTATTATTGATCATATATTTACTACTGTTATGTTCATCATTTACTATTATTTAGTAGAAGTTTCACTCTAGAACAAATTAACTTTATTGTTGCCAATAATAATATTTATGAATTTACCAAAATATTATAAGGTTTAATAACATTTTAGTAACTTTGGTATACAAAATTAGTAACTTAATATGTTACTTTTTTCATAATTTTTATCCATCATTTAAAAAATATCCTACATACTTTTTAGAAGTAATCTATAAAAATTCACCAATATATATAAAGTTATTGAAATAATGATAGTTCTATAATTTTTTCAATATCTTAATTTTTGATAATTTTGATTTATTATATACTAATAATGGACATATATGTTCATCATCAATAACTTCTATGAAATATATGAATAAAATTCAAATAACTTAATATTACTAAACTTTAGATAGTTTATAGTTGTTTAGTAACTTGCATATGCTAAATTAGTAACCTCAAAGATTTAAATTATTTTTCCTAACTTATAACTAACATCAAAATGTATAATTATTATTCATAACCTTTAGATACCTTTTACGGATAATATAAGCAAAATCAATAGCTTAGAATTATTGAAATTATAGATAAAAACTGAAATATTCAATGTTTTTATAGTTTTTTTTAATAATCTTAGTTTGCAATATTAGTAATTGTAAATTATTTCACATTTTTCATAATATTTATTTATTATTTAGTAATCCCATAAATTTTTTATAAGAAAGCTTTTTAAAAAAGTTTGTAATTTAGAGTTATTAAAAATATCAGATACTTAGTTATTAAAATAACATATTTTTTATAACTTTTCTATAGCCCTAAATTAGAAAATCAGCAACCTAATTATTTTTCATAGCCTTTGTCAACGTTACTAGTAATCGATAAAAGTATATTAATATTGTTATGAAAATATTGAGCAAATTAGAAAAAAGTTACTATAAAATAGTAAATATAGAGTTTTATCATATAGATTTATAATTTTGCAATAACTTTAGTTTGCACAAGCAATAATCTAAAAAAGTTTTTTTCTTTTTGTAAATTTATATAATGTTTTGTAGTCTCAAACATGTTTAATTATATAATAATAGAGAAAGTTAAATGTAATAAAGACTATATTCATTCAATAATATATAATAATTGTGATTATCATATTCCTTAATGAAAATAAATACAAGGACGATTTTTATTAAGATAAATTTGTCTTATTTAAGACTAATGTTTTTTATATAAAAAAGATTAATGTTCTCAAAAGTATTGAATTTGCTCTTGTAAAATATCATGTAAACAAAATATTTCAAAATAAGAAATAAGAAATAAGAAATAATAATAAAATAAAATTAATTAACTCGAGTTTGTTATGGATACACAGGCTAGAAATAACAAAAATAATAGATTTGAATGAAAATTGAAGAATATATGACAAAATATTTGCATATACATTTATTATATAATACATATGATCTCAATATAAAAATAAATATTAATAAGAAATTAAGAGTTTGACATAAAAATTCAAAAAAGATCAATTTTAGATTTTTTTATATTTGAATCAAATTATCTATGATATAAATAAAATTTAGTAGCAATTTAAGCTTATGAGGAATCGTGATTCACAAAACAAGTCATTCAAATATTATTAGCTATAAGTGAAAATTTATAAAGAAATTATAAAATTTATATTTAGAGTGAAT
>JBBYHL010019832.1:0-11201 GCA_038381835.1 Adansonia madagascariensis
TTTAAAGATGCTTTTCAATTTAAACACAAATACCAAGTTGAGTATTGATTTAACATAAGTTGTTTGTTATATCAAAATAGAAATATGTTAACACATTTTCCTCATTGGGATACACGGTTTTGATACTTTGCTTTTGCAAGAAAAGCATTTCTTTCCACTATTTTCCTTAAAATCAAAGTTCGTTTGTCAAGTGGGACAAACATGGACTATTATAATAATCTCTATTCATTTAGTAATTGGGCACTACAAGCACATTCTCTCATAGGGATACGTGGTTTTGATGCTTTTATTTGGCAATAAAAGCTTTCCATTTCACCATTTTCTTTAGAATCAAAGTTCATCCCTCAAATGGGCAAACTTGGATTATCCTAATAGTCTCTATTCATTTGGTGATTGGGCGTAATAAACACATTATCCTTCTTGGGATACATGGTTTTAATGGTTTTATTTGGCAAGAGAAGCTTTCTATTCCACCATTTTCCTTAGAATCAAAGTTCATCCCCTCAAATGTAACAAACTTGGATTATCATAATAGTCTCCATTGGAATACACGATTCTGATGCTTTGATTTGGCAAAAGAAGATTTTCATTCAACCATTTTCCTTAGAGTTAAAGTTCATCCCTCAAATAGGACAAACATGGATTCTTATAATAATCTCCATTTTTAGTGATTGGGCACTGTAAACACATTCTTCACATTGGGATACACGATTTTGATTCTTTGATTTGGCACAAGAAGCTTTCATTCCACCATTTTCCTTAGAATCAAAGTTCAACAATCAAATAAGATAAATTTTGATCCTTATAATAATCTCCATTCTTTTAGTGATTAGGCACTACAAACACATTTTCCTCATTAGGATACACAGTTTTGAAGCTCTGATTTGGCAGGAGAAGCTTTTCATTCCACCATTTTCCTTAGAATCAAAGTTCAACTATCAAATGGGACAAACTTGGATTCTTAGAATAATCTCCATTCTTTTGGTAATTGGGCACTATAAACACATTCTTTTTATTGGGATACATGATTTTGATGCTTTGATTTGGTAAGAAAAGCTTTTTATTCCACCATTTTCCTTAGAATTAAAGTTCAATTGTCAAATGGGATAAACCTTGATCTCGTAACAATATCCATTCTTTTGGGGATTGGGCACTATAAACGCATTCCCATCATTTGGGATACACGATATTGATGCTTTGATTTGGCAGAAGAAGCTTCTTATTCCACCATTTTCCTTTGAATCAAAGTTCAACTATCAAATGGGACAAATTTGGATTCTCATAATAATCTGCATTCTTTTTGTGATTGGGCACTATAAACGCATTCTCCTCATCGGGATACATGGTTTCAATGCTTTGATTTAGCAAGAGAAGCTTTTCATTCCACCATATTCCTTAGAATCAAAGTTTGGATGTCAAATGAGGTAAACAATCTTCATTCTTTTGGTCATTGGTCAATATAAACACATCTCCTCATTGGGATACACAGTTTTAATACTTTTCTTTTGCAAGAAAAGATTTTTTTTCCACCATTTTCCTTAGAATCAAAGTTTGTCCCTCAAACATGACAAACATGGATTATCCTCTATTCATTTAGAGAGTGGGCACTATAAACACACTCTGCTCATTAGGCTACACAATGTTGATACTTTGATTCGGTAGGAGAAGCTTTTCATTTAACCATTTTCCTTAGAATTAAAGTTCGACTGTCAAATAGGACAAACCTAGATTCTAGTAATAATCTTCATTCTTTTGGTGAATGGACATTATAAACACTTTCTCCTTAAAAAGATACAAGGTTTTGATGCTTTGATGCTTTGATTTGAGACGAGGTGTTTTTTTTTACACTATTTTCTTTAGAATTAAACTTCATTCGTCAAATGGGACAAACTTGGATTCTTATAATAATCTCCATTCTTTTGGAGATTGGGCACTTTAAACATGTTCTCCTCATTAGGTAGCATGGTTTTGATGCCTTGGTTTTGCGGTAAAAGTTTTTTTTCACTACTTTCCTCAGAACCAAAGTTTGTCCCTCAAATGGCATAAACTTGGATTTTCTTTCAGTGGTTGGGCACTATTAACTCATTCTCCTTATTAGGATACATGGTTTTGACACTTTGGTTTTGAAAGAAAAGCATTCCGTTCAACCATTTTCCTTAGAATCAAAATTCGTCCCTCAAATAGGCAAACTTTGATAATCATAATAGTCTATACTCATTTGGTGATTAGGCACTATAAACACATTCTCCTCACTGGGATATATAGTTTTATGCTTTTATTTGGCATGAAAAGCTTTAAAGTCCAACATTATCATTAGAAACAAAGTTCAGCTGTCAAATAGGATAAATTTGGATTCTCATAGTAATCTCTATTCTTTTGGTGATTAGGCACTATAAACACATTCTCCTCATTGGAATACATGGTTTTGGAGCTTTAATTTGGCAAGAGAAGCTTTTTATTCCACCATTTTCCTTAGAATCAAAGTTCATCCCTTAAATGTGACAAACTTGGATTCTCATAATAATCTCTATTCTTTTGGTGATTAGGCACTATAAACGCATTCTCCTCATTGGGATACACGATTTTGAAGCTTTGACTTGGCAAGAGAAGCTTTTCATCCCACCATTTTCCTTAGAATCAAAGTTCAGCTATCAAATAGGATAAACTTGGATTCTCAGAATAATCTCCATTCTTTTGGTGATTGGGCACTATAAAAACATTCTCTTTATTAGGATACACGATTTTGATGCTTTGATATGGCAAGAGTATCTTTTCATTCCACCATTTTCCTTCGAAGTAAAGTTTAATTGTTAAATAGGACAAACCTTGATTCTCATAAAAATATCCATTCTTTTGGTGATTGGGCACATAAATGCATTCCCCTTATTTGGATGCATGATTTTGATGCTTTGATTTGGTAAGAGAAGCTTTTCATTCCACCATTTTCTTTAGAATCAAAGTTCAACTATCAAATAGGACAAACTTGGATTCTCAAAATAATCTCCATTTTTTTGGTGATTGGGCACTATAAAGACATTCTCTTCATGGGATACACGATTTTGATACTTTGATTTGGCAAGAGAATATTTTCATTCCACCATTTTCCTTAGAATTAAAGTTTAATAGTCAAATGGGATGAACCTCGATTCTTGTAATAATATCCATTCTTTTAGGGATTAGGCACTATAAACACATTCCCCTCATTGGGATACACAATTTTGATGCTTTGATTTAACAGGAAAAGCTTTTCATTACACCATTTTCCTTTGAATCAAAGTTTAGCTGTCAAATAGAACAAATTTGGATTCTCATAATAATCTCCATTCTTTTGGTGATTGAGCACTATAAATGCATTATCCCCATTAAAATATATGGTTTTGATGCTTTGATTTGGCAAGAGAAGCTTTTCATTCCACCATTTTCCTTAGTATTAAAGTTCAGATATCAAATGAGACAAATTTGGATTTTTGTAATAATCTCCATTCATTTGGAGTTTGGGAACTATAAACATATTCTCCTCATTAGGATACATGGTTTTGATACTTTTCTTTTGCAAGAAAAGATTTTATTTCTACCATTTTCATTAGAATCAAAGTTCGTTCATTAATTGGGACAAACGTGGATTATCGTAATAATCTCCATTCATTTAGTGATTGGGTACTATAAACATATTCTCCTTACAGAGATACATAGTTTTGATGCTTTTATTTGGCAAGAGAAGCTTTCCATTCCATTCTTTTCCTTAAAATCAAAGTTCATCCCTCAAATGGACAAACTTGGATTACTGTCATAGTCTCTATCCATTTGGTGATTGCGCACAACAAACACATTCTCCTCATTAAGATACATGGTTTTGATGCTTTTATTTTGCAAGAAAAGCTTTCCATTCCACTATTTTCCTTAGAATCAAAGTTCATCCCTAAAATGGAACAAACTTAGATTATCGTAATAGCCTCTATTTATTTGGTAATTGGGCACTATAAATACATTCTCCTCATTGGAATACATGATTCTGATGCTTTGATTTGGCAAGAAAAGCTTTTCTTTCAACCATTTTCCTAAGAGTCAAACTTCGTCCCTCAAATAGGATAAACTTGGATTCTCATAATAATCTCCATTCTTTCTATCATTGAGCACCATAAACACATTCTCCTTATTGGGATACACGATTTTGATGCTTTGATTTGGCAGGAAAAGCTTTTTATTCCATGATCTTCATTAGAGTCAAAGTTTAGTTGTCAAATGAGATAAATGTGGATTCTAGTAATAATCTCCATTCTTTTGGTGAAAAGGCATTATAAACACTTTCCCCTCATAGGGATACAAGGTTTAATTTAGTAAAAGAAGCATTTCATTCCCCCATTTTCCTTAGTATCAAAGTTTAGCTGTCATATAGGATAAATTTGGATTCTCCTAATAATCTCTATTCTTTTGGTGATTGGGTACTATAAATACATTTCTTCATAAGGATAAATGGTTTTGGAGCTTTGATTTAGCAAGTGAAGCTTTTCATTCCACCATTTTTCATAGAATTAAGGTTTGATTGTCAAATAGGACAAACTTGGATTCTTGTAATAATATCTATTTTTTTAGGGATTGGGTGGTATAAACACATCCCCCTCATTGAGATAAATGGTTTTGATTCTTTGGTTTGACAGGAAAAGCTTTTCATTCTGCCATTTTCCTTAGAATCGAAGTCTAGCTGTCAAATGGGATAAATTTGGATTCTCATAATAGTCTCCACTTTTTTGGTGATTGGGTGCTATAAACATATTCTCCTCACTGGAATACACGATTTTGATGCTTTGATTTGGCAAGAGAAGCTTTCCATTCCACCATTTATCTTAAAATCAAAGTTTAGCTACAAAATGGGATAAATTTGGATTCTCATAATAATCTCTATTTTTTTGGTGATTAGGCACAATAAACACTTTCTACTCATTGGGATACATGGTTTTGATTCTTTGATTTGGAAAAAAAATTTTCATTCCATCATTTTCCTTAGAATCAAAGTTCATCCCTCAAATAGGATAAACATGGATTTGGAAAGAAAAGCTTTGCATTAGGATACATGGTTCTGATGCTTTGATTTGGAAAGAGAACCTTTTCATTCCACCGTCTTCCTTAGAATCAAACTTTATCCCTTAAATGGGACAAACTTGGATTCTCGTAATAATCTCCATTCTTTTGGTGATAGGGCACCGTATACACTTTCCTCATTATGATACACGATTTTGATGCTTTGATTTGGCAAGAGAAGCATTTCATTCCACCATTTCCTTAGAATTAAAGTTCAATTGTCAAATGAGACGAATTTGGATTCCCATAATAATCTCTATTCTTTTGGTGATTGGGCATAATAAACATTTCTCCACATTGGGATACACGATTTTGATGCTTTACTTTGGAAAGAGAAGCTTTTCATTCCACATTTTTCCTTAGAATCAAAGTTCATCCCTCAATGGGGAGAAACTGGATTCTTGCAATAATCTCCATTCTTTTGGTGATTGGGCACTATAAACACACTCTTCTCATTGGGATACATAGTTTTGATGCTTTGATTTGGCATGAGAAGCATTTCATTCCACCATTTTCCTGAGAATCAAAGTTCAGCTGACAAATAGGACAAATTTGGATTCTTATAATAATCTTTATTCTTTTGGAGATTAGGCACTATAAACACATTCTCTTCCTTGGGATGCACGGTTTTGATATTTTGCATTTGCAAGAAAAGCTTTTATTTCCATCATTTTTCCTTAGAATCAATGTTTATCCGTCAAGTGGGATAAACTTGGATTATCATAATAATCTTCATTCATTTAGTGATTGGGCACTATAAACACATTCTCTTCATAGGGATGCAAGGTTTCGATGCTTTTATTTGGCAAGAGAAGCTTTCCATTCCACTATTTTCCTTAGAATCAAAGTTCATCCCTCAAATAGACAACCTTGGATTACTGTAATAGTTTCTATTTATTTGGTGATTGGGCATAATAAACACATTTTCCTCATTGGGATACATAGTTTTGATGCTTTTATTTGGCAAGAGAATCTTTCCTTTCCACTTTTTCCTTAGAATCAAAGTTCATCCCTCAAATAGGACAAACTTGGATTATCATAATAGTCTCCATTCATTTGGTGATTGGGCACTATAAGCATATTCTCCTCATTGGAATGCATGGTTTTGATGCTTTGATTTGGCAAGAGAAGCTTTTCATTCAAACATTTTCCTTAGAGTCAAAGTTTATCCCTCGAACAAGACAAACTTGTAATCTCGTAATAATCTCCATTCTTTTAGTCATTGGGTACCATAAACACATTCTCCTCATTGGGATGCATGGTTTTGATGCTTTGATTTGGCAAGAGAAACATTTATTCCACCATTTTCCTTGCAACTAAAGTTCAACTATCAAATAGGACAAATTTGGATTCTCATAACAATATCCATTTTTTTGGTGAATGGGCACTATAAACACATTCTCCTCATTGGGATACATGGTTTTGATGCTTTGATTTGGCAGAAAAAGCTTTTCATTCAACGATTTTCCTTAGAGTCACAGTTCAATTGTCAAAAAAGACAAGCTTAGATTCTAGTAATAATCTCTATTCTTTTGGTGCATGGGCATTATAGATACTTTTCCCTCATAAGGATACAAGGTTTTGATGCTTTGATTTGGCAGAGGAAGCATTTCGTTCCCCTATTTTCCTTAGAATCAAAGTTCAGCTATCAAAGAGGACAAATTTGGATTCTCGTTGTAATCTCTATTCTTTTAGTGATTGGGTACTATATGGATAAATTTGGATTCTCGTAATACTCTCCATTCTTTTGGTGATTGGGCACTATAAACACATTTCGCTCATTGGGATACACGGTTTTGATGCTTTGATTTGGCAAGGGAAGTTTTTCATTTAACTATTTTCCTTAGAATTAAAGTTTATCTTGCAAATGGGACAAACTTGGATTCTCTCATAATCACCCTTCTTTTGGTGATTAGATAGTATAAATACATTCTCCTCATTAGGATATATGGTTTTGATGCTTTAGTTTGGAAAGAGAAGCTTTTTATTCCCTCATTTTCCTTAGAATCAAAGTTCAGCTACCAAATAAGACAAATTTGATTGTCATAATAATCTCCATTCTTTTACTGATTAGGCACTATAAACATATTTTCCTTATTGGAATACACGGTTTTGGAGCTTTAATTTGGCAAGAGAAGCTTTTCATTCCACCATTTTCCTTAGAATCAAGGTTCGGTTGCCAAATGGAACAAACTTGGATTCTTGTAATAATATCCATTCTTTTCAGGATTGGGCATTATAATTACATTTCACTCATTGGGATACACGATTTTGATGCTTTGATTTGGCAGGAGAAGTTTTTCACACCACCATTTCCCTTAGAATCAAGTTTAGCTGTCAAATAGGACAAATTTGGATTCCTATATGATATCAATTTTTTGGTGATTGGGCACTATAAACACATTCCCCTCATTTGGATACATAGTTTTCGAGGTTGATTTGGCAAAAGAAGTTTTCGTTCCACTATTTTTCTTAAAATCAAAGTTCGATTGTCAAATGGGACAAAGTGGATTCTCGTAATAATAACCATTTTTTTAGGGATTAGGTGCTATAAACATATCCCCCTCATTAAGATACATGGTTTTGATGCTTTGATTTGGCAAGAGAAGTATTTCACTCCACCATTTTCCTTAGAATCAAAGTTCGATCGTCAAATGAGACAAACTTGGATTCTAGTAATAATCTCCATTCTTTTGGGAAATCGGCATTATAAACACTTTCTCCTCATATGGATACAAGGTTTTGATGCTTTGATCTAGTAAGAGGTGTTTTTCGTTACTCAATTTTCTTTAGAGTTAAAGTTTGTCCGTCAAATAGGACGAACATGGATTCCTATAATAATCTTCATCTTCTTTTGGAGTTTGGGCACTATAAACACGTTCTCCTCATTAGGTTCCATAGTTTTGATGCTTAGTTTTTGCAGAAAAAGCTTTTTTTCCCTATTTTCCTTAGAATCAAAGTTCATCCATCTAATAAGATAAACTTAGATTCTTGTAATAATCTCTGTTTATTTAGAGATTGGGCAATACAAACGCATTCTCCTCATTAGGTTGCATCGCTTTGAAGCTTTAGTTTTATAGGAAAAGCTTTTTTTTAACCATTTTCTTGAAAATCAAAGTTTGTCCCTCAAATAGGACAAACATGGATTCTCATAATAATCTCGATTCTTTTGGTAATTGGGCAATGTAAACACATTCTCCTCATTGGGATACATGATTTTGATGCTTTGATTTAGGAAGATAAGCTTTTCATTCCACCATTTTCCTTAGAATCAAAGTTTAGCTATCAAATAAGATAAATTTGGATTCTTGTAATAATATCTATTTTCTTGGTGACTGGACACTATAAACACATTCTGCTTGTTGAGATACACGATTCTGAGGCTTTGATTTGGCAAGGGAAGCTTTTCATTTGACCATTTTCCTTAGAATCAAAGTTTATCCCTCAAATGAGACAAACTTGGATTCTTGCAATAATCTCCATTCTTTTGGTGATTGGGCACTATCACAACGTACCTCAGGGGTGGATCTTTGCAGATCTATGAGTGCATACAACTTAAAAATATTTGTCTGACTTGGAATGTTTTCTTGATCGAGACTTTTCCTTTATGACAAAATAAGAACGAGAAAGTATAGATTCTCGACTTATGACACAATGAGGGGAGACCATAAGATGAATAGCTCATCTTATTGGTCTCGGATGACCATCACAAAATGGCCAATGCTTGGAGTCACCATCGATCATTTTGGGCTGAGCATGATCGGATGCCTATTGAAACTTATGTTTGGGTTCGGGAGTTGGTTACGCGCGATAAGGTACAAACCTCTTCGCGATGCCTGAAATCGATACCTTACTAGCTACGTCTTATCTTGGTTTCAACTCTTTCGATCTTAACTTGTCATTATTTCGATATAACCCCTTTTAATGCATGAATCTTGTAGAAACAATCCAAGTTTTGATGAAAAAGATTTAATCTCATGTAGCCCTGAAGAGATAGGGAATATAGAGATTTTCGATAAAAATGACCTCTGGATTTTACTTTGAAAATGGAATGTTCCACTTTGGGCACTGGAGAGATACCCAAGCGAAACATTACCATTAATTTTATTTGAAACGTTTTAAAAACATGAATGCAAAAAATAATCACAAAGATATCATGTTAGTAAGGCAATAAATGAAATAACATAAAATGGATCATTCAATGCAATGATAAAGAAAATGGGTGGACTATTTCTCGCTATAGGCATCGATTATCTGGGAATAACTGAATCGACAATTTTTTAGATGCATCTGGGTTTCTTGATTAAATAAGGTTTGTTTGACATATTCATAGAAGTTTAAAGAAAAAAAATTTATTATAGTTGGAAGATAGGGTTGAAGTATCCCTTCAGAAAGGTGGGGTTAAAGTATCCCCGTAGATGACAAATAATTTTGACAATGGAGGATTTTTAAATCATGACAATTTTGGAAAGTGGGGTTAGAGTATCCCCTCAGAAGGTCAAAGTTGGAGTATCCTCATGGATGATGAATCATTTTAACAAAGGAAGATTTTTTTACCTTGACAATTTTGAAAAACAGGGTTGGAGTATCCCCATGGATGACAAATAATTTTGACAAATAAAGATTTTTCAACCTTAAAAATTTTGAAAAGCGAGGTTGGAGTATCGCCGTGGATGACAAATCATTTTGAGAAAGGAAGGTTCCTTTTATCTCGACAATTTTGAAAAATGGTGTTGGAGTATTCCCTCAAAAGGTCGGGTTAGAGTATCCTCAAAAGTGACACATCTGACACTCTTTAGAGAAGTTGAGTTGGAAAACTTAAGTTGACAAAACTTTGTGATTTAGAAAATGAGTAAGCATTTTAACAATTTTTAGTAAAAAAAATTATTGTGAATGAGGATGGTAAAGATGTAAAATGTGCTTGTGCCTTGGTATGAGCCAATGGGAGGTCAAAGCATGTTCTCGAGTCTGATCAGGGTGATACGGAGGCATTCGAATGCCTCGAGACAAAATTCAGGAAGATAACTCAATTTTGACCATAATAAAAAATAAGGGATAGCATCGTGCTATCCTATTTCCCAAATTTATTCTAAATTGGTTTAAAGGCTTTAGAGGGTGGACAAGATACTATTAGAAAGGTAACTCATGTGCGTCAACCTAAAAATATTCCCCATATCCTAAAAGTCATTTTCTGAGGGAATAAATTTTCAAGTTCGGACTGATTAAGCTACTGGCAGAGCATCTGAGGGACAAGGTGTGTCAACATTTGAAAAATCACCTTAGACTCATTTGGTATCGGAACATCGCAAGTGGTACCTTTCTGAAAAGGGGATTTCATGAAACTTTTAGGAAAAATGTTTGAAAAATTTGGAAAAATCATATAGTGGGACTGAATGGCCCAACCAAAATACATGTTTGGATTCCAAAGGTTCCAGATAGTTTAGACTTGAAAAATCATACCTCTCTCATCCGGAATGATCCGGGAGTGAATAAGACATCGGGTTAAAGATAATTCGACATGCTTTGATAAAAAAAATCAAAAAATTCATGAAAAATCATTCAAGATTTTAAAGTGATTCAATTTGCAATAGTTATGCTACCAGTAGAGGATAAAGCAAAGCAAGGAATATCTCTCATTTTTTATGTCTGCGGGTCCAAACTTGAGTCATTAGCGTTCGAACATCTAAGACTAAAGGGAAAGAGTGGCATGAGCATCAGGAACTTATTTGCACAGCCCTAAAGTAGTTTGGGATGATGAAACAGCCCGTTGATTATACCACTTAAGATTTTGACTCAAAAAATAGGCATAAATATTTAAGGAATAATTGTAGGACCATTGTCGTTTCAAAATCAAAAGATTTGAGCTTGTTTAACCAAGATTCTAGATCTGGAAAAGTTAGTTTTCCTAAAGATATTTTATAACTTTAAGGAAAATGCTAAGTCCATGCTAATCCTCATTGGTTGAGGTTAATATGCTTGGCTTGGGGGGTTTTGAAAATTCATTTGGGACAGCCACCAAACATGCATTTTGACAAGGAGAAGACGACAAACATACAAGGGGATGGCACATAACATGAATGGGGATGCTAACTTTACCAATGGTTTAGACAAAGAAAGTGTTA
>JBBYHL010019853.1:0-11200 GCA_038381835.1 Adansonia madagascariensis
TTCACTGCTTTTGTTCTTTGCACCAACCTCCAGAACATCGGGGAATTTAAAAAAAAAAAAAAAAGAAAACTAATTATGACAAACTGTCAAGGGTGCATTAAAATCTATATTCCACTACATGATGAACTCTCAAAATTGCCATAGTTCATTGAAAACATATTTACAGGGAGAAAATTAATTCAGAAAGATTATATTTCTTTCTAGATGATAACCAGAAAGAAAACCTAGTCAAGAGTCTTTATTAGTACATATACGCTAACAACCAAACGTTCTCCTATTATGTAGATTCAGCTAAACGGGTTACATGGACCATTGTGCTCTACTTAATATGATATCCTCATTAGCTCGATAAATATCTAGTCTACCCTCCTTTTCCTTTTGACATGAGTATTATCATCCACTAAGTACATCTAATCTCCTTTGTACATATTTACAAACTACGACATCAGATTTCCTTTGAAACTAAAGAACTAAAGCATGCCAACATCAAGCATTTTTTCAAGAAAAGGAGAAATTAAGCAGGAGCCAAGTTTGAAAACATACAATGTAAGGAACAGGCGCATCTAAAAATTCCCGCATATCATCTGGCAAAACCTGGAAATTTATGAATGTCAGCACTGAAAATATAAACAGTTTAAATATCAATTTAGAAAACCTTAAGAGATCATTAAGAGACGATACTGGCATCAAGAGGCTTTGCCATTGGTATGGACGGATCAGAGGGACAATTGATAAAACTGTAGCCGATAGGATTCCCTGCAAATAATTTCAAATCTAATATAAATGCAGAGGGTCTAAATTTTTAACTATTAACCACTAAAGAGACAAAAAAAAAAAGAACATGAATCATATTGTTCAAATATAAGTTATAAACGTCAAGCAGAAGAACTCAAAAAGAATTGAAGTCTCCTAAATATAAAAATTATAGATCCACATCTATGCAAACTCCAAGCTACAATCTAATTATAAGCGTTCCAGTCCAATGGATGCAAACAGCCCTACATGCCATGGAAGGTGATACACTGATATTATAGTTACAGTATAATTGCAACATATTCATCAGGTGTTAACGTAAAGGTTAGTAGGAGAAACCTAGTGAACCGGAAAAAGACTACTATGAATGAAGATGATACTTAATACCTACCAAATTTGAACAAACAACCACAATCTGTTTCTCCAGCAATGCCCCCGCAAAGATTGTTAACACCTGCAGGATAAGAAAAATCAATTCTGCTAACCGCTCAACAATCCATACAAGACCAAGCACAATAAAATCACTAATGCTCGTCATAACTTAGGGAACTGTCAATTCAGACACAGATATGCGCATACAAAACCAAGATAAATGCTGTTTGGTGATTATGTCATGATAACAAATAGAACAAGGTTTAAAATATCAGGACAAATCTAAAATATTTTTATGATTAAAATGATGGTTGTGCACTTCAAAGATTAATGAATCAAATTTTACAATTACTAATGCAGCAGCATCACCATCCACCACTGGATATATTGGCCCACTCGAAAAGTGTAAAACCAAATTATGTCATTAAAATTTCATAATACAAAAGTCCTTGAGGAAAAAGAATTTACATGACATCCAAAAAGCAAAGCATGACATCAACAACAATCAACTTAGAGGTAAACCTAAAACAGCACGTTATGCTTCTCTGAAGAAACAGGTTTATATGATTACATGTTCAAGCCGCAGAGATCCACACATGCATGCAACAGCCCATGTTGATAGAGCGTTTGCTTCCTCTTCTGCCAAAAGGGCAGTGTGTGCCTGATAAAAGCAGACAATAGTGAGATGCAATTGAACCGCGAAGTCTGAAATGAGAAGTGCAACATTATTCCATCCAATGAAACTAATACTCGTGGTTAACCTCAGCAAATTCAAGACTTGTATCGCAAGATCTCAAATCAATGGTCGAACCAGCAATATGCAAAACTTTTTCATCAGGTCTATGATATTCCAGCGGATGAAGATGCTCCAAAGGATGAAACCTAAGTTTTGAACCCCTTTCTGGGCAAGGTAACCGATAATATTCACAGAGTATCTGCAACGATCCATGATTGTTTGCCTGGAAATTGAGGGGAATCCCTTTTTTTAAGATGTAAAAAAAATGTGTTGCATGCCATAAGGGTAAGGTTAAAAGCTTAAATTAACTTAAAAAGTATCACATATCCAAACCTTCGCCCATGCAAGGATATCAAGGTGATCACTGGAATCTTCCTGACCAGAAATAGATGCCTCTTCTGTTTCTGTATCATCAACATCACTCCTCAAATTCCTGTCTTCACAAGGAGAACCTTGAAAACTGCATGGACATATAAATGCCATATTTATATCAGACAATGATGACCAAGTCACTTAACCAGAAAAAGAGTGTATGCATGTGCATAAACACGTAAATACATGTGTTTGTGAAGTTAGAGAGATGAAGAGGGAAAAAAACCTCATCCAAATGATCAATGAAAAAATTGCATACCATATTAAGATTTCGTGTTATACACATAAAGCGGGTCACATAGTAACACTCATTCGCATAGTTGCAGATGTAGGAAGCGTCTAATAGCATGAAAGTGCTACTTTCTGAATTATTAAAAAAATGACCAAAAGATAAGACTTATAAATGTAAAAGACACAAAAACATACTTCAGCAAAACAATATAAAACTGATTCACCATATAAATATCCATAGAAATAAGTAAGCAACTATAAAAACAGTAGCATTGCAAACATTCAACCTGCAAGAAGATTCAGAGCTTTCATACTGATAATAGCGTAGAAACGGCAAAACAGCATTTGACAAAGGTCTTTCTGCTGCTTGCTTATTTGTTGTGAAATCATCAATATCAGTATCACAATCTTCAGGATATGCACCACTAGATTCTTTTTCTCTTTTAAATGTCTCGGTTTCAGGATCAATAGGAACAACTGTATCATGATTAACAGCTTTGTCTGAGTCAAAGTCCCTCTCAAGCATTTGATGCTCCAAGCTATTCCCATCATCAGTATCTCCAGGTTTAGAATCGCCTGAACTTAACTCAGAGGTTTCGTTCATTCTGTTCAGCACGTCCTCCAGAGCTCCTTGATCTGTTAACACGTCATCTAGATTTGCTTCATTGCCATAACTCTCTGACAATTCTATATCTATATCACCAATACTTTTTGTTAGCCGTTCCAACCTTTCTTCATCAAATATGCTGCACAAAAATTTTAAGGGCAAAAGAAGTCATGAAACCAGTGAGATGAACTAAAACCATATTGCTAGCAGCAAATCCTCAAGATTTTATCAAGAGGGATTATCCCACAGGTTTAATGCAAATAAAACATCCAATAATTCAAGACCAAATAAAGCTATAGTTTGCCCTTAATGAAAATAATAATAAGTTAAGAGGTCCATAAGTTATCATTGATATTATTTGTTGTATCTGAAAAGCAATAAAGCACACCTATTCAGAACACCAAAGTGCAACTCAAAGAATGGAAGCCTCGAAAGAATGCAATAACATCTGCGAGTGGTCATCACATAACGACTCAAAGACGGGTAGACAGGTTGTCTATCCGAAATCAAGGAAAGCAATCCAGAGGGCTTTTGTACTATTTCTTCAACTAACACACAGCACCCGTACAAAGTGGAATTATCAGCAACCTAGAGGGCGAAAGAACAGAAGTCACAAAAAATTAAAAAATAATAAGAAATTACCATAATCTACAATGTCACAAGAAAGGCAATTAGAACTTACATGGCAAATCAAAAGCAAATTAACCTACTTATAATCAGTCGAAGATATGAGGGAAACAACGAAATGCAATCATCATTAAATATACACATGATAGAGCTATAGACAGTGATCTAGTAAACTTAAAGATCAAGTATAGCCTACAGATGGGAAATAGATTCCCAAAAAAAAAAGTGTCAATTACAACCATAACAAATATTGAAATCAAATCTGTTAGCAGAGATTAGCGACAAGAACAAGGATTTTGGAATCCAAAAAAGACAGGACCAAGTCAGTTCAACAAAATTCCAGAAAACACTAGCCTCTATTAATAGCTCTGGCTGGAGCTGAACAAGCTGGAAGGATTCACATAAGTTTTACTTCTCAGTATCTATCTCTACATCTATAGAACTTTAAAATAGTGATCAACATCCAGCATGTCAAACTTCAATCACAAAAGACGCAGGCAACATAACTAAAAACAGAAAACACACAATGAACAAAGAAGATTTCAACAAGAAAGAACCAAATAGCATAATATTTCAAACATTACCTGTAGCCGGAATACAAATGACAGGTCACTTTGTTTTAGGTGTTCCTGCAAGACAAGTATTGTGACAGAAAACTTTAGCATTTGAAACAACGTAAACTTTCATTTTGCAACTACGCGTGCATGTGTGTGCATATGTACGTTTTGAACATTAAATATTGTAATGGAACTAACGCAAATGCTAGAATTAGGTAATATATCGTATGGCTACAAGGATTACAATCCGACCTAAACTCAACATAAATTTTTCATATATGACCCACTTTTATATCAGTACAGAAAAAAGGAATTAATTTATAGTGTCAATCAAGTGATTAAAACTCAAATCATGCAGCCTGAACCATTCAGTTAAATACATCTAGAACTCATTTTCGACAATTTTTTATGGTAAATCTCCAAAACAAGGACGATTGAGAAGATACAAAAGCAAACAACTCTAGATAATCTATCATCAAGTGGAATAGCATTAACATTTAATATCACATTTTAGCACAAATACCTGTGAAAGAAGAATTTCATTCAGCTCACTCATTGAAGGAGTTCTCTCAACAGCGTGAACCTAAAATAGCACAAACTGAATTTAGAAATCCCAGCTTAAAGGAGCATCTATGTTGCACATACATATTTACACAGGAAAGAAACAAAAATTAAATCAACAAAAACGCTCAACAGAGAATTCATATTACAGCATAAGTTAAACTCATTTTTTGTATGACTATTTCACACCCAACTAAACACTAGAAAATAGTAGTAGTAGTAGTAGAACCATTAGCCAACCTCTACGCCTCCAGGGAAGCAAAATGAAAGAAGATCCTTGTATTTAAGTGGCAGCTGCTTTTCTGGGGGGTAAACAAATAAGACCTGAAAGTAGCAGACAGAATCAATATTCAAAAACATATCCCCATCCCCTCTTCCCTCTCTCCACATGAGACCTGCCTTCAAGATATAAGAAATCACCTCCTTTATGAAGAACACCAACCTGGGGTTCAAGGTAAGGTTCGACACGAGAATTATTCTGACAACTTAGAGCACTTCGTGACTTCCCTGAACCTTCAAACTTTCTAGTGATATATTGCCTTTGAAGTGCCTGAATATCACAATTAGGAGGAAGTCCAACGACGACCATGCTCTCGAACAACCTTGATGGTTCTTTAAAAGATCTGTGATCCTGCACACTTAACAACAAAATGTTATGAAAACACACTGATATTTTTGGTTATCAGTAAAACAAAATTACAAATATATAAGAAGTAAAATATAAGAGGTTTATCAGACATCACATTAGGCCTCACAATATATACATTATGTATATATATTGATGGACAATTAGACAAGAAATCACTTCACTTTTTAGGAGAACTGAATGCTGCACTGAAAGACTTAAAACAAACATACAAAAATAACAGCTAGATAAAAAAGATTACATCCCTTGGTGGATACTTGCTGAGAAAAATCCATATGCAAGTATGAGTAGCATTAACAAGAACATGTCCACTTGAATTAAGTACCATACCAAATATTGCAACTGAAAGCTTGCCCATTGACGCTTTTGGCTGGTCAGAACTTCCGGATTGTAAGTTCCACTTCTCACTTCAGGGGGTTGAGAGAAGCCTTTTAACACTCTTGAAATATGATGCTGTAGCTTCTGAAATTGGCTACTGCTTTTTTCATCTTTCAACGAATATACAGCAGATGGTCGTGGAGAATGAACAGCAGTTGCAGCCGCAGCAGCGGCAGCAACTGCTCTTGCAACATCCTCCGTCGTCTGCATGAAAAACGATGCACTCCATCCGGGGCTACCAGAATCTTCACTCTTAGACATCCTTAAAGCTTCTCAACTGGTAACATACACAAAATGAACAAAGAATAAACATACACAATTGCTAAAACATACACAATTGCTAAAAAATTAAGTAAAATAACTAGCTTGGTCACTTTCCGCCTTTCAAGTGGAGAAAGAAAATGAAAACCGATCAACAATTCATAATCGATCATCTAAAAACAATTATATAACTAATCAACAAAAACAAGTTCAAGGAATTAATGAATTCGCCCTTCGGAATCACACAAATTATACTAATTAATCGTCTAACTGAGTTGAAAAATCATTCAGCTACTTCCCTTCTATCAAAAAAACAGTTCAGCTATAACTTAGAACAAACTTTGAGAAAAAAAATAGAAAGTTAAAACAAACTAAATAAATAAATTAAAACCATCAATTTTCTTGTAATAAAGTATGATACTCCAAAATACAGTAACTGGCACAATTTTTCATAAAATCTAGCAATTCAAGCATTATAAAAAAAATAAAAATAAAAAAAACAAACCCAATCAACAATCTAAAGAGAAATAGTGAATCCCAGAAGGTCAGAGCTTAAAAGTAACGGAGAAAAAACAAAGGAAAAAAAAAAGGAGCTTTTCAGACAAACATGGGAACTGAAAATTAACCTCAAGAAAGACATTAAACACAGAAGAAAAACAAAACCCAAAAGAAAAAAAAAAAACAACTTACCTCCAAAAAACGATTTGGAGCGGCAACAAAACGATTTTTCGCCTTGTAACTTCACGAATCAGTAAATTAAGAAAAAGAAGAAAAAACCCAAAATTAAAAAGAGAACAAGAAAACAGAGAGAGGTTTTAAGCGGCCGCCTTCAGTTTATTATTATTTTTTTTCTTCTTGTTTTGGTAAAAGCAAAGACCAAAGGAAAGAAATAAAAAAAAAGAGACGACGATTACCGTATTAAGTTTCCGGTAATTAATGAAGATTTTTAAGAGCCCAAAAAGGAAAAAACAAAACAAATAAGGCTTTTCCCTTTCCTCGTATGCGTCGTCGAAGATGAAAATTTATTTTTGTAAAAACTAAAAAAAAAAAAAAAACAAATAAGAAGCTCTGAAGATGCAAAAAATAAAAAACGACGTAAGGAGACAGTCAGTTTCAGTTTCTTTCTGTCGCTGTTCTTTCTTCCTTAGGCTTAGGTTAGGACTTAAGGAGTTTCGGAGACAAAGCTTATTTATACAGACAGATTGAGATTATGGAAAATTAATGAAAACCCCAAATAAAGTTCTGTTGGGAAATAATTCATTTAATTTAATGCATCCAAAGCAATAAAATCTTTTTTAATTTAAGCATTAGTTTTTATTAATTAATTAAATTATTTTTTAGGAAACGGTAATTTTTTTTTTTTATCTAATACCTCACGGCGTGCGATGGGACACTGTAGCGGGGAAGGATTTATTTGTTAAGATCCTTCAGATCATTTTTATAGGCTATATGACCACGTGTACGGACGGGATCCTCGAGATAAGGTTCGTTGTGTTTACTTCTGTTTTGACTTTTGACTAGATCTTGCTCCTACTTTATGTCTATAAAAGTAGAGTTCGTTTTAATAATCAACAGTTAAAAAAGTTGCCTTTTTTTTTTTAATTTCTATTTTTATTATATTCTAAATTATATTTTACTTTATTAATTTTATTGTTAATTTCTCAATAAATTAAAGAAATTTTCACAAATTATGACCATTTTCTTTTCAACATGAAATTTTTTTAATCAACCAAAATATTAAAAAAATACTTTATTAATATTTTTTATAATTAAATTTAAATATAAATTTTTATTTAATAAATAATAAATTAAATTAAATTAAATTTAAATAAATAATTTATCCGATCCTTACACTGATGTAATTAAAAAGTGAGGAAAATTAGGCTTTTTTTTAATAATTAGAAGGGTGGCGTGGGGAAGTAGGCAAACAATAATTAACAGGCATGATAAGGGTTGCTAAGGGTGTTCCGCTTTTGGTCCTTCTTGTTGGTTGTTGCTTTTCTCCGTAGTAACGGAGATGATGGAGGGAGGGTGGGGACCAACGACCAAGTAGTATGGTGAAAGCCAAAGCGGCCCACATTTGCGAGTATGATTGCATCAGACAGACAGGATAGACGTGGTGTGGGCAACCACTTTTTTTACTATTTTGACCCTTTGCAGTCATTTATAGTAACATTAATGGTTTTCCTATACCTTACATAGCAGTGCACCATGCAATTGCTTACCCTCCTCAATTTCTTGCTCTCAAATATTAATTACTGAAAGTCAATGTTCCATTCAATTAATTTATGTAACTATTATTAAAAAATAATATTTAATTAATTTAAAATTTATAATATTCCTTCAACCATTAAACTTGAGTTAGCATATTATATATATATATATATATATAAAAAACTTTGATGTTTTTTTGGAGAAAAAATGCGACCATGATGTCCCTATATAGTATACATAAATAGATTCTTAACCATTTATGTTTGCAACAATCTATTCTAAAACAGCATGTCACACCTATCAAGGAGAATGGTTTAATAAAAAGAGTTGTGTATAAAATTTCGTTAACAAAAAAAAAAAATTAGTGGCAATTTCTTTTTTTAAAAATATATAAAACTTATTATTATTTAATAATAATAATGATAATCTGGAACTAGAGAATTACTAACTAATGTTACTCCAACAAGAAGGGAAAGAATTTTGGAGTATTGTTGTGTTTAGTTACCACATTAGTCTACGTCGACGGCTACATAAATAAGTGAAAGAAGGGAGAAAATAAGAATCTCGAAGCTCCTTAAGTAAACATGTTGACTGGGCAATTAAATTTGACCGAGTTTGGGAACCAAAGGAAGAAAAAACAAAGATACAATTAAATATGAAGAATTTTGAGACGTTTTAGATTTGGACGGCGTTGTTATGCTTTATTTCAGTTTCTCAGTTGCTTTGGCAATGGGTAGGCAGGCTTCCATCTCTTTGTATTTTCTTATCTCCATTATCCGAAGTCCACAGGCCATTTGTGAATATTACGACAATGAGAAAACGATGTGGTTGAATTTTTTGACAGCCTTGGAAAGTCCTCCTGCTTTCTACCAACCCCATTCAGCCTTTCTTCTTCTTGTTTTACATTTTAAGGAAAATATAAGTAGGGTGTTGAATTTGTTTACGAAAATCTTATTACTTTCCCAAGGAGGGAGAGAGTTATATCGCTGGTGAGGGTTTATAATGAAAATTAAATATAAAAATTTATATATTTTTACCATATTTATATATATTTCATATATTATAATTGTAACATCTTAATAATTTAATTATATAAATTCACACATATTTATATATTTATATCATATTTTTAATATTTAATTTATGCAACATAAATCATACCCAGTTTAAAGTTATCTAACGAAAATCATGATGCAGTCCCAACGGCACTCATGAAACGTGCGTACCAGCAGACAACACATGAAAAAAACAAAGAGAAGTACATATCCAAGTGGCTTGATAATGAATAGGGAATCAACGCGAAGTTTGCCATCATTGCCACATCTTAAAGTTATAGAATGAGAAAGGGTACACAGTGAATTTCGACGAACTGGAAACTCAGGTCCAATTTAGGAAGCAACTGCAATACTATCTCCAATCCAGTAATATTGGGCTTGCATTTTAACTGGAGCCCATTTTAAGGAGCCGGTCCTCTATGTATATATATAGTTTTAGTATATTATTTTTTTTCTTCGAAGGGGATGAAATCCGCGAAGAACAAAGTTGATTAGTAGGTTGACAATTAGGTATTGTAATAATAAATTAAGGAAAAGATATTTCAATTTAAACTTAAATTTAATATGTTATTTTAAGGTATTTTTAATTACGAAATCAAAAAAATGTTGGTAGGTAATTATTTAAGTCTTTTTTTACTATTTTTATTATTTATTTGATGTTAAACTTTCATGACCATTGTAATTAATCCTCTTATATGGATAAGATTTATGATATTGCAAAAAAAAAAAAAAAAAAAAGGATGACGTATGAATTAGGATAACATTTACGTTTTTTTATTAGTCAAAATTTAATTGTGATTTTTTATTATTTTACATTTATTATTAATAAAAAAATTAAAAATTATATTTTAAAGTCTTTTGAGTGCAATAGTTTTTAATAATATGTTCTGTAATATTTAATTAATTAAGGACCAATGATAAATGTACTAAACAGTAGAGTCAAGGCGAACTCAGCTGAAAAAACTCGAGCATGGCTGTTTAAGCCAGCGCATGAAAGTTGAAACTCATGCGAAGAAAAGAAAAGCAGCCACAACACGTTCACGGTCCATCACCTCTCCCAATCTGAGAATTTTCAACTCTGTAACCATCTAATGACATCCTTACCGTCCAATGTCCTAGCATATCTTCATAGTCTTTCTCTCTAAATTTCCTTGAAGCTCATGCGAAGAAAAGAAAAGCACGTTCACGGTCCATCACCTCTTCCAATCTGAGAATTTTCAACTCTGTAACCATCTAATCACATCCTTACCGTCCAATGTCCTAGCATATCTTCATAGTCTTTCTCTCTAAATTTCCGTGAAACTCATGCGAAGAAAAGAAAAGCACGTTCACGGTCCATCACCTCTTCCAATCTGAGAATTTTCAACTCTGTAACCATCTAATCACATCCTTACCGTCCAATGTCCTAGCATATGTTCATAGTCTTTCTCTCTAAATTTTCTTTATATCAAGTATGGGGGTTCAGTTTTTATCCAATAAATCAATAAAAAAATACTATCTGTAAGTGTGGGTTTTCATTTCTCAATTGGTGTATACATTCAATAAGTTCATCATCATCATCAGATCAAGTTTGTAGAAAAAAGTAACAATGGCGGAAACTCGATCTCAAGGAGGAACCCCTACGCTGTTCTCTCCTTACAAGATGGGCAAGTTCAATCTTTCTCACAGGTTTGTCTGGCCTCCAACTTTGACTATTTTGTCTGTTGTTCAGTTTGTCTTTTTAGCATCAAATTCCGTGATCCAAGGGAGGGCCTTAGATCCTTGTCTTTAGGGCACTTTCGTTCCAGACATGTTTCCACCACGATCTCCTGGATTCTGTAAATCCGAGAG
>JBBYHL010019864.1:0-11200 GCA_038381835.1 Adansonia madagascariensis
AACATGCAAGAAGATCTAAAATCAGGCAGATTCAAAGACAGGAAATTCAAAATAAAGGCAGCTAATTCAATAATTTATAATAATTATTTTCGAATATAGACAAAGTCAAAGCTTTGTTTTTTTTTTTTTTTCAAAAGAAAGGATTAAATAAACTTTTTTTTTTCAACAATCTAAAAGTTGAATTGAAGTAAATAGCAAGAACAGGGAAAAGGGTTGATTGTTTCATACCCAACAGAGTTGGCGGAAGCATGAATAAAGTGAATGCTTTTCTTTGACAACTTTGCAAAGCAACCAAACATAAAGCTGGGAAATTCCCTGTTTTGCAAGGTTAGGGTAAAAGGTAACTGGGTCTTGAAAACTTAGTAGTGCCATTTACAGCAGGCAATGGTGGAAAAGAAGCACTTAACAGCTTAGCCTCTATTGATCACAGAGAGACAAAAAAAGAAAAAGAAAAAACTTTCGAAAATAAAAATGCCAAACAGAAACAAAGAAAGCAAAAGTTTGTAGCTTCTGAAACACGCCCCGAGTAAATTAATGAGAAAGGACAGAAAAGAAAAAGGACAAAGAAAAAAAGAATAGTTCGCGCTCAGTTGTCATGGGTGGGTTAGGTATTGGCAAATGGGGATTGGGACAGTGTGATTTGGGATACCTCGCGCCAAAGAGGTTAGGTAACAATTTAAATGTTCAATGGTCGGATTGAATTTAGATTGAGTCTTTAATTTAAATTATTTTAAATTTAATTTATTTAAATTTAGATAATTTAAATTTTATATTTTATATTTTTTAAATTTAATTTATTTAATCTTAATTAATTTGATTAATGATCATAATATTAAAAGTTATTTAGATGATTTTTTATTGTTATGCACTTATACACACCATTTAAAAGAAAATATGTTTTTTAATTTTTAATTTTTAGCCTATTATTTAAAAACTTTACATTTAGTGCATTGATAATATATAAATATTGTACATCGCCGATGCATCATAATGTGATACTTCATTAATGAGTAAAATTAAAAGTGATCAAGGCCATAAAAATAACATTAATAAATTTATTTGAATTTAATTAAATACTAATTAAAATTATTAAAAAAAATTAATTCCTCAAATTTTTAATAATTTTAATTAGTATTTAATTAAATTTATTAATATTTACTTTTAAGTCCTTAACCATTTGTAATATGATGCAGTGATAGCATAGAAGCATTTATACATTATAAATGCATTAAATACAAATCATTATTTAAATAAATTTAATTATTGATCATAATCTCTTTTTTATCCTCATTCTTAAAAATAAAAAAAATACTTTTTATTTTATTATAAAAGTTATAAATAGAGTTGTTCATGAATCGACCAAGCTGAGTTGGGCTAAACTGCAAAGAAATTTAAATATTTTATATACTAAATATACTAGTATTTAAATTCTCGTTTTATTTAGTTTTATTATTCAATTAAGGATAATTACAGTAAGGTAAAAATATAAAACAGCACGAATATACAAATAAATGAATTTAATTCATTATATGATAACAACTATGGTGAGAACAATTATAGTGAGAATAGTGAGAACAAAATTGCTTGTAACTAATGGATCACGAAATAAGATTTGTAACCCTTGATTTACCCATGTCAGCTTGCATTTACAAACTTGGAATCTGCTTTGCCGATTTAATCAAATTGAGGATTTTTCTCTCTCCATTATTGCAGTCTATACTTTCCACTTTCAAGCAAATGAGAAAATAAATAAGTCAACATGTCATCTTTTCTCCCTTCAAGCAAAAAAGGAAGAAGTTAAGCCATTTAGCAAAAACGTGATAGTGGAGATATATAAGTATTTCTTTCTTAGTTTTTTTTCTTGACTTCTTCTCATCTTCTACTCTAGTTCAAAGGTTAGCTTTTTTCTCTTAATTTATTGTTTAGTAATGTTTTTATTTTATTTTATTTTATTTTGTTATTCATTATCTAGGTTTTTTCCTCATGACAATAAGCACGTTGAAGATCAAGTGGCATTCCACTTGCTGGATGGTCGATTCGATTTTTGCAAGTTTGGCTTTAGTGGCTTTTTCTCTTTAGGTAAATGTTCTTACTTAACAAAATTTTTATTGGTTCTAAATTTCTTTCAAGTCTCAATGCTTTGTTTGAGAACAAATTGTAAAAGTATATATAAAATTGCAAAACTAGGCACTTGTGACTGTCTTTAGAACAAAAAAACTTAGAGATTCAAACAAAAAAAGCCCAAAAAATTGAAAAAAAAAAAAAAAAAAGCCCCAAAAGACTGTCAATCTGCTGAAACCTAATTTCATTGGCTTCTTGTCTTAATAGAAAAGAGAGCTTTCTTGATAACTAAAAGGAATGGAAAAATGAGATAGACAAATTGATCTGCATCATGTTTTTTTTTACGAGCTCAATATTAATTTGAACATTTAAAGAAAAACTGAATGAGAGGAAGATAGAGAGGGGTGGTTGGTAAAGTCAGGTTAGCTATTCTTTAACAAAAAGAATAAAGCAACTAATATTTACGTATATAATAGGCTTTTAATTTTGGGTAAATATAATAGATATTTTAAGTATTTGATCTTAGCAGATTTAAAGCCCAATGTTAAAGTGCATGCAACTTATTTACGAAATATTTTTGAGATAGTTAAATTATATTTGTAATTTATTACCATAACATAAAATGTATTTTACTGATTATATTTATTTTAAAAACTTTTTTAGTGTTAAATTTAAATTTTCATATATTTTGAGAAATTGTGATGCAAAATTATTAATATAAAAATATTATATTTATAAACAAATATAAAACTTACTTTTTTGTTATCATGTCTTTCTGTACCAAATATCCTCATTTTTTTTAATAGTTATAATTTTGCCGCGTCCGTATCAAGTTGTATCGAAGTGCTTCTTTCTATTTGTGCTTCATAGTTGGCTGTTCTTCATTTTCATTTTTTTAAATTCTTCATTTTGGGTAAAAATATTATTAAGCATTGTTCTGTTAATATAATAATAGTAATAGAAACGAATGAACTTAACGAAAAAAAAAAAAAAAAAAACCTAATTAAGCAACGACTACATTACATAATTAATTTAAACATTTGCATTCTAACCACTCCAAATCTCAACTTTAAAATCCAGCATTAGTGAATAAAAAGAATACAAGTTGGGTTTGAAAACTTGATTTCGAAAGATAGATTTGAATTTCAAAAATAGTGTAAGTTATGTAATAAAACTTATATAAAAGTAACATTCATGGTTATTTTTTAAATTTATATAATTTATTATATGCCTATTTAGTAGTGAATTTAAAATTTTTGTAGATATTTATGGATTTGAAACTCATGGCTTTATACTTTTCAAATATATAATTATTTTGAAACTTAACTTATTTTAAACATAATGTATGAATTTCATTCTCATAATTTATATTATAAATAAAATTCAGATCCAAATTCAAATTTTCAAATTCATATTCCTACACGTAGCAACAAGGAACTAGGCAAATTTAAAGACTTAAATTTATTTAGGATCAAGAATAGTGCTTTCAAACTTCAATACTTTCTTTTCTTGTGAGCCATTCTATCAGGGGATCACTAAAGCTACAATTGAAAAAAAAATGAAAGAATGACCAATTATGAAGCACGTACATAGACACATAGTATGGATACATCACTATATAGTACGGTGACATGATAAATTTTAAAAAATGAGGGTATTGGTATCGAAGACATGACAATAACAAATATATTTTATGTTTTTTTACAAATATCATTCTCTTTATATAAATAATTTTACAATAAAATTTCTTAGAAATATGATTTTAAATTTAACATTAAAAATTTGTTTAACATAAATATAATCAATAAAACACATTTTATGTTGTAGTAATAAATTACTAAAATAATTTAACTATCTCACAAATATTTCATAAATAGTGCTTAGTGAATTTAACTTTGAGCTTTAAATTTTTTAAGATAAAATGTTTTAAGCCAAAAACTCAAAAATCTATACCCAACCCAAATTAAAAGCCCATAATATACTAATATTTCAGCTACTTTTTCCTTTTGTTAAAAAAAAAAAAAAAAAAAGAAAAAAACCTAGCAACTAGTTCTCACCAATCGCCCTATCTATAATTTTATCTCTTTTACCTTATGCTTAGATTGGAATAAGAGGCAGGAAAGAAAAGTAAAACAAGGGAAAATAGATTTATTTTCTTTGTTTGGAGAATTTTCTCACCCAAAAAAAAGTGAGAAGAATTAAATATCTTTTGCTTTTTCTAAAAATATTTAATTTTTGTAAACCCGTATTTGGAGAAAACTAAAGGAAAAGAAAAGCTGTCTAAACAAAATATACATATTTTATTTCTTTTCTTCAACCTTATTGTTTTTTCTTTTACTTTGTTTTCCTTATTTTCCTTTATTATTGTTTATCCAAGCATAGAATTAGTTTTTCTTCTTTGAAGGCTCAAATTAACATTGAGCTCGTAAAAACACAATGTCAGACCAACATACTTGCTATATCATTTTCCCATTCCTCTTAGTTATATGAAAACCTCTCTTGCATGTTTAGACAAGAAGGAATCATGCTTTAGCAGGTTGACAGTCTTTTAGGGTTTTTTGTTTTTTGTTTTTAATATTTGTCATTTTCTTGTTTGAGTCTGGGCTTTTAGTTATAGAATAAGTCATTAAATATCGAATTTTGCAACTATATATATGTAATTTCGCAATCCATTATCAAATGAAGTAGTGAGTCTTGAAAACAATTTAAAATCAATAAGAAATTTGTTAAGTGAGAACACAAACCTAAAGAGAAAAAGCTACTAAAACCAAACTTGTAAAAGTTGAATTGATAAGCTAGCAAACGAAGTGTCACTCTATCTTAAAATTGCTTATTGTAGCAAGATAAATTAATAAGGAACAAACTAGACAATAAATAAATAAAAGAAAATAAAAACACTACTAAACAATAAACTAAGAGAAAAAAAAAAATTGATCTTTAAACTAGATTAGAAAAAGCTGAAAGAAGTCAAGAAGAAAACCAAAATAGAAATGCTTATATGCCTCCATTCCTAATTTTTTGCTAAATGGTTGAACTTCTTCCTTTCTCATTTTCCTATTTTTGCTTGAATAGAGAAAGTATGACAGGTCGATTTCTTCACTTTCTCATTTGCTTGAATAGTGGAAAGTATAGACGGCAACAATGGAAAGAGAAGAAAAAGTTGCTTAATTTGATTCAACCAGCAAAGTGAGTTTCAAGATTGTAAATTCATGCTGACATGGATAAATCAAGGGTTTCAAATCTTTCTAAGGGATCCTACAATTACAAGCATTTCTATTCTCAATATTTCATCGCAATTGTTCTCACCATAGTTGTCACATTCATTATATGTACATTATATGTTAAAAATTATGATAGATACTAGAATTTAATTCATTTAGGTTATATTAATATCTATCATTTTTATTCCTATTAAAAAATAATAAAATAATAAAATATAAACTTAACAACCCATCTAATAACTCATTAATTATAACATATTTTTTACTTTTTAATCATTGTTATACTTTTCTTTTGATTCAATACCATTAAAAAAATAACTTACATCAACCAAACTTAAATTATTATTTAATATTTTAAATTTATCGATAATTTATTAATAAAATAATTTCTATTCAATAATTTAAAAAGATAATTTAACCTTATTTCTTAGAAAAATTATTATACGATATGTGATACAATATTAGGAGTTATTTAAATAGTGTCACACATGAATATGATATCAAAAAAAAAAAAATCAAACTATGACTTGACGCAAAAAAAAAATACCACAATAAAAATAAATCTATCAAAATTTATATAAAATAAAAACGACACAAAATAAGAGTTATTTGAATAATGCTAATCAAAACTGGTAATTTTAGGCATGATACGATAACTAAAACATAATACAATACAAAAAAATAACACTAACATAACATGAAAGCACTAATATATCAATATATATCTAAAATACTTTTAATATGATTATAATACAAAAAAATAACATAAATACAACATGTGATACTTATTTTTATAAACTTCTAAAAAACTTGCAATCCCACTTGATTCAATCAATTGAGGGATAACTTTAATTTATTTAACCCAAAATTAGCAGTTATTTGAATAATGCTAATTAGTATTGATAATTTAGGAATGATATTGAAAAATAACTAAAACATAATATAACACTAAAAATAATACTAACACGACTCAAACGTGCTAATATGTCAAAATTTATATATAATATGTCAAAATTTTTATATATATGTAATACCCTAAATACGATTATAATACAAAAAATAACGCAAAAACAACATGTGATGCTTATTTAAAAAATTGTAATTACATTATGCTTTAATTTATTTTTCAAAGTCCAAATAACTCACGCGGCTAGGTTGTAGGTAAACTATACATGCCCACATTTTGCATTGAAAAAAAACAACCAAAGAAATGAATTTCTTATACAAAACACATAATTCAAGAATTAAATGGTAATAGAGACATCGTTTCATAATTAATATAAATAATTCCATGATATATATATATATATGCATAAGAAATTTATATATATATATATATATCCATAATATACCTACATAGATTGATTCATTATTAACGATGAACAATGTGAATGAAGCTTTTTTTGAGCTAGGCATAAGGAAGTTATTCAAGGATGTCAACACCTCAAGATTTTTTCAGTCTCTATTTTTAGGATTTGATGTAGGTGACAGGCAATTTCCTCTTTTGCCTTTAAATTCACGATTAGCACTCATAGCTAAGCAGTTAATTGCTAGCATTGCTTTTGAATCTTTAATCAAGATTGAGCTTACCAATGTTGGACAAAAGTAAAAATCCATGATTTTCTTGTCCATAGACATATTTGAAGAACTTCAAAAGTAGCAAATTAAGTCAAATTGACAAAATGGAGAAAGTGAATGGTTTCTATATATTTGTTAAGTTTTTTCATATGTATATTGGATTTACATAATTCCATAATATATATAAATATAGTAAAAGTTAAAAAAAAATGCAACATAACTAGATACTTTTTCTAAATATTGTATAAAAATAATTTTCTTTTTAAGGATCAATTTAGGAATAATAGTTATAAGATATTGATCCTTTATAAAATTAAAACTCTTACTTCATTGATATGGATTAGGAAAGAAAGTTTTATGGTTAGATCCCAGATGAAAGGCTTATCTCAAGAATAAATGTGTTTATGGGTCGGGTCATGGTTTGAAACTTTTTTATTTCTTTGCCAGGCTCGGTTTGAGCTATTCTTTATTACTATTCAAAATAATTTTAAAATATAAAAATTTATTTTTTATATTAATATTTATAATTAGATTTTGGTAAAAAAATTTTCTTATTACTATAAAAAAATTATTATTTACTTAAAATAGTAATTTAGGTTAGTCTAAATTACTAAATGTTTTTATGCGTAAGGAGGGCTGCCTAGCCAATGAATAAGTCTACTCATGAAGTTCAAACCACATTAAAATAAGAAGGCAAGATTTCTTAAGGATAGGGACAACAATGGATCATATATTTGTAATTTTTATAATATCCAAATTCAAAAAACTAATTTAAAATCCAAATATGTTTAAATCCACAAATTACTATATGAATCCAAATTCGAATTAAATAACATTATCCGTTGGATATCTGAATCTACAAAAAAATATGAATTTAGTAAGTCAATTTTTTTTAAAGAAAACAATAAAATTTAATAAAAATTAATTTTAATTGAAAGTCACTGATAATTAACAGCCAACAAACAAGTTTCAAAATACCAAAAAACAGCTTAGAGAAGAAAATAACAAGTTAAAGATACAAAAAAAAATTAAATAATACGAAGAATTAAAAGCATTTGTCCCATATACTAAAAATAGTTGGTGATGAAAAGGATACATACACTTTATAAAGTTAAATTATTAGTTATATATATACATATAATACATATAACAAAATTATCATTAATCATATATTATAATTAAATACATAATATAATATATTAATACTGTTGATAGTATTATATTACAAGCATATAGTACTATTAATATTACATGCAGTACTATCATAGTATTATATATTATAAGAGGAGGATTCACTTAATACTAGTGTAAAACTTTTATAATTCTTTATATGATTTATATTTGTTTAATCCAACTATCATTTTCATATTCTATTTACATGGATCATACATGTCCAGTTTTGAGTAAATTAAAAATGTCTAACTATTTGTTCGATGTAAAGAACTTATAATCGTTAAATATATACTAAAAAATAATATTTTCAATTGATATGATAGAGTTATCAAATCGTTTCGAAACTTTACGTACACAACTAGAACATTTATATTGCTAAATTTAATAATTAGTTTGTTAAAATATTAACGTTACGAAAAGTTATATAAGTGTTTAAAACCAATTTAGTTTTGTACGAGTGTAATTGGATCTCTTTTCGTATTATAATATTATTTAATATCAAATAATATTATATAATATATAATATTTAAATAGATTATTTCTATATGATATTATAATATTCTAGTTATGCATAATTATATAACTATTAATATTGTAATCTATAATATATTCTTATATTATAATATATAAATATGTAGTAATTATATAGATAATCTATATTATTAGTAATTATATTATAATATAATACATATAATAAAGTATATCATATTATGTTGAATGATACGTATCAAAAAAGATATATTTATTTCATTGGAGTGGTTTAAGTAATTAAATTGATTAAGTCATGAAATATTGTTTAATAAAAATACGACGTATATTTAAAATTTAAAGGTATTTAGCATAAATTAATTAATTTGGTTTTATAATTAATTTATTATTATATTTTATTTTGAGAAACATTTTTAAATTATTATTATACTTATAAATAAATTAATTTTAGTTGCAAATTATTTCAAAATCTAAAATTAACTCATTTCGTAAAATGTCTAATGGTTAGAGTCTTATATTAAGCATAGGTTCCGCATCTTACAAAAAAAATATTTGAATGGTAGATTCGAATACTCAAATTCATTATTTGCATATATAATGTGGATTCAGTGTGAATTTGGATATCTAAATTCATTATTAGTATAAATAATGCATATTTGAATAATGGTTATATGAGGGTTCATATTCGTATTCGCCTTAAATCCACTACAGATAGTAATTATAATATCTGAATTCATAATATTTGAATCTATAAAAGATGAATTGGATAATTGTAGATACCCAAATCCATACTATCTATTGTCATTTCCACTTGAGGACAATTATTAGTTTCAAATAGATAAATAAAGTGCACTAATTTAAAGTAAATAAAAAGGTTGGACATGCATGGCATTAAAATTATAATCTATTAGTGTTTGAATCCTTACATTGCTTCAGTTTTATTATTTATTTGAAAATAATTTTTAAAGTAAACTATAAATATAAAAGAACACAAATACAATATGAATACATGAATTCGATTCATTTATATGTACATTATATATAAAAAACTTAAGAACATATCAAAATTTAATTCATATTAAAAAATAAAAATTAATAAAATATTAATCTAATAACTCATAACTTTTAACATGAGTTAACGTAGTTTTTTTACTATTTAATTATCATTAATTTTTTTGGTTAATTTAACACCCAAAGTTCTTAACAAATACTTACATTAACCCTTCTCATGTTATTATTCAACATTTTAATTCTTAAAGATAATTTATCAATATAGTAACTTTTTATTCAATAATATAAAAAAATTAATATAACTTTATTTTTTTAAAAATTGAAGAACCAGTCATTATACGATACATGACATAAAAATTGAGTTATTTGGATAATGTTACATATGAACACAATATGAAAAATGACTAAAATATGATATAAAATAAAAGAATAACTAAAATATAACATAGCGTGAAAAAATAATATGACTACGATGCAAAAATATGAATGAGTTGAAATTCATAAAAAAATGAATGTGATACAAAATTGAGAGCTACTTAAATATTACTAATTAAACATGATGACTCTAAACATAACACATAAATAACAAAAATATAATACAACATGAAATGATAACACTAACATGAACAAATGCATGAATATCTCAAAATTAGAAAAAATTAAAAAATTAACTTTATAAAATTAGATAACTATATATATAGTTTTTCATTACAATTATTTTATAATATAATTTTAATAAGGTCAAACATAAGTGAAAGTCTAACTAATGAATTTAAAAATATTATATATGTAGTATAATTAGTTATTATTTAATTATATTATATCATTAATTTTATTTTTTATAATTTATTGACGAGCAAAAATTAACTCATTTATGTTATATTAATTAAAAATTATACACTAAACTATGCTAGAAAAATAAAATTCACATGAAGTTTGAAATTGTTTATATCTTATAAGATACGATAAAATTTGTCTTTTATTACCTATCGTGTGTGGCAAGCAATTGTAATCTTTTATAATTATCACATATTGTATTTATATTTTTTTGATGTTATAATCATATAGAGTATATATAAAGTTTGACACGCCATGAATACAACATAAGAAAAATAATTAAAATATGACATAATATAAAAATATATAAACATGACATGAATAGACAAATAACGTATCAAAATCTACATAAAAAGAATTATTAATGTAGTCATGAACACGAACACAACAACGCATGACTCAAACTTGAGAGTTATCTATATATTGTTAATTAGACTTAATAATTTTGAGTACAAATAATTATACAATATAAATACAAAATGAAAAAAATTAAAATGATATAACCGAAAAAATGACATGAATTCAAAGATTTCAAAATTTACATAAAATAGATTATTAATATTTCATATTTATATAAATATAAAATAAAAATAATACAATTATAACTTGAATACACTAAATAAAAATAAAAACACAAAACAAAACAAGCAAAATAATTAAAAAAAAAAGCAAAATAGATGAAATGAGGCTTGAACAATAATTAGTCCTCAATTTTATCAATATAACAAAATTACCCCAATTGAAAAACCAATCCATGAGGATTACTTTGATTTATTTTATAGATTTATAGATTTGCAAATTGAAATTGATTAACTACAAAATTTCAGGGA